>PVJX010011885.1:0-52075 GCA_004027295.1 Dolichotis patagonum | reverse complement strand
TCTTCTATGTACACAGCTTCTAAGCTTTCTTGGGGAGGGCTAGGGCTTTGAGCCTGCCTTTTGGTCTTTCCTTTTGTCATTTTTCTATATTTCCTTACTTTGAGTGGTGTTCCAAAGCTTTCTCTGCTTATGTGGCAAATTACCTGTTACACCCTCAGTTCCTGGAGGGGCAGTGGCTCCCCCACAGGCTCTTGGCTTCTTCACAGGGTCCTAACTCCCCTCTGTGGGCTCCTGGCTCCCTAAGTTGTAAGGCGAATGCTGGGTGTGGCCACCCCGGAGCCTGTGGAATCTGAGGCAGGCCTCCATGCTTTGTCCCAGGCAGGTCTCTGGGAGGTTCCCTGCGAGTGAAGGGCCTACAGGTCCCAAAGAGTCAGGCCAGAATGTTGGTTTCTGAAAAGTTCCCGGTCCCAAACAGACCTGGCCAAGATGCCAGTCTCCACAATATGCCCAATCCAAACAGCCTGGGCCACTCTGCGGGTCTGAGAGTTTCGGGTCCCAAAGAGACAGGCCAAGATGCTGCTTTCTGGGAGACTTCCTGGGGGTGAAGGGCGGGGCTACGGGCCCAAACAGACCCGGCCCAGGTGCCGATCTCCAGGCAGTTCCCTGTGGATGAAAGGCAGGCCTACCAGTCCCAAACAGTCGCGCTAAGGTGCAGGTCTGCGCAGACTTTTGATCCAAACAGCCCAGGCCACTCTATGGGTCCGAGAGTTTCGCGTCCCAAAGAGACAGACCGAGATGCTGCTTTTTGGGAGACTTCCTGGGGGTGAAGGGCGGGGCTAGGGGCCCAAACAGACCTGGCCCAGATGGCCGATCTCCAGGCAGTTCCCAGTCCCAAAGAGTCACGCCGAGATGCAGGTCTGCGCAGACTTCAATGAAAGGTTTTTTAAAAGAAAACAGAAAATGACCTATCTGACCACCACAGACCTGCACACAAGCACATACATGTTCAAGCAAAATCGTTTTCCTAACCTGGCGATGTTAGCCCGTGCCTTCCAGCTCCGGCTCTCGTAACACTGACTCTACTGGTTGAGGCTTCTGTTTGCTGTCTCCTGCAGGCTCTGCATAGGCTCAGGGGTGGGATAATACCAAGTCCTAAGGTCAGACAAAAGCAGGTGAGTAATCACCATAATCAAATGCATGCGGTGCCTGAGTGGCTTGTCTTCCAAAGAGAGGGTTTGCCTCTGCCTCGAGTAGGCCCTCAGCATCAAGACAAATGTTGCAAGGACACAAGAACCATCACAGAAGATGAAGAGCAACAAACTACACAAGCACAATCAGGCCTCGAAAACGAAGGGAGATGCATTCTGTATTGTGCAAAGGCTGCTTTTGCTTTTAAGCCACTCTGGAGGACAGGATGTTATTATCATGTTCAGTCGGCAAGCTAATGATTCTGTAGTATAATTCTGCAAATGCTGTCTGCTGTGTGACACCACCAACATGCTATCGGCTTATCCTCCTCCGGGGCTGTGTGACACACTCACTCTCATCCCACTGAGGACACCTTGTTTATTTTCCATACAGGGTCCTACACAAATGAAGGCCCATTCTCCCAAAGATAGGATGCACATGACAAGGTGTGGACACCAACCCGTTAACATGCAAGGGTTAAAAGACCAAGAGTTTCAAGGAAATGCTTATGATGACTTTCAAATGCCAAATGAGGCAAGGCGGCCAATGAGCTTCTCATGGATGGTCTTCAGTGCCTGGACACACGCTGTGTTAAGTGACTCTGACCTTTGAATAGAGTTTAGGACTGAGTGGGACTCTATTCCCAGATGAGATCCCAATAAGACAGACAAATTCCGCAGCACCACCTACGTTTTATAGTATAGTTATAGTAGTTGGGTTATATCAAACATCTCTCCTATTAGGAGAGCCTCTGCTTTGGCATTAGTAGTAGAAACACTTATTGTGATAGATGTGATCTGCACCACTATGATTCTATGGTAAGCAGGAAAAACACGGCCCACTCCCATGCCTCTCGGCTGAAACACATTAGTCAATTCTACTAAAAACAATCAGTGTACACACTGGTTCGCTTGTTTTAACAACATATGGGTCATTGATGGAAAGAAATCTATTGATGACATCAGATTAGGAAACTAAGAAAATACAGTTGAATTCCAAATCCCATTCCTCCGTCCTGCGCCAGAGCAGGGGTAGCTGCAGGTTGGCCCTGAAGAGATCAGTGACAGAGCTACTAGTGAGCAAAAAGAGGCCAAGGACCAGAATTGGGCTGAGAAGCATAATGGGAAAAATGATTGAGAAAAAGGTGCTAAAGCTGAAGTTAAATGAATATACACACACACTACGCTATATGCTTTGAATAATCTCTTCTTTTATCCTTTGCCATCTTCCTTGACTCCTATGAGCAAACATTTCTGGTCCTGCAGGCTCCGGGTCTACACAGGAGTTTCAAACTGTTTGTGGTCACTGGCCAAGCACCGGAAGCTGAAACACTTAACACTCAAATCCACATCCTCAGAGGGCAATGTAAGACAGTTTGCTTAAAACAAGATGCTCTTGCCAAAACCTTCAGGTCTGCTTTGCTTGTATATCACATTCCTGTTCTTTGTAACGGCTACACCCGCCTGGCCTACCAAACCGGGATTTCAGAGAGAGCTATTTTTGTAATCTTGGGTAGTTTCAGAGAAAGGAGCATATGAGAGAAGTAGGAAACAGTCAGAACACAGAGGGAAGGCATTAACTCTGAAAGATTTCCAAGAATGAGCTGTACAAGATAGGGACGGAGGCACAGGCAGCTGTGTTCAGCAGGGGCTGTGCAGGGTGGAGGAGCAGACAGCAGGCTTAGAAGGGCAGGCAGACGGGTGGGGCCACCACTGAGGCCGGGCAGGGAAGCCGGAGACCAGGCCCACCAGCCCTGGGCAAGTGCTAGCAGCAGGAAGCAGGGCTGAGCTCGGATGGGCAGTGGCTAAGAAGCAGCTAAGAAGCTGTCACAGAGGTCCGGGCGGAGCAGAAAGGAGCAGGGGAGCAGAGGTAAGAGGCTGCAGTCACTGTCAGACTCAGGTAGGGACAGGGACGGCCTGGAAGGTGAGGGAAAGGGTTAACCTGAGGGGCGGTGGGCGCAGCTTTGTCCTCAGTGAAAACCTAGAAAACGGTCACTTGCGTCACTATTGAAGCACTACTTGTGAGAAATGAAGTCTCTGCTGATTGGGGGAAAAATCACCATTATGATGATCAAACACGTAAAACAGCATGAAAATTCTAATGGTTGATAAAGTCATTTTTAGAGGAAGCTTTCATTAAGCTTCACAGAGGCCTGGAAAAAAAGTTTTTGATTTAAGGAAAAACTACTTTTAAGAAGAACGTAATTGGTTGCAAGGTGATATTTTTCAAATTCTACAATGATTAAAACTGCTGACTTTGGCAATGTAGCAATAATGACTTATATGATTGACAAATTTATTAGTTCTGCTTTGCAGATCTATTTTTTATATCCCCTTTTGCTGATCGATTTACAAATTTATTACTAATCCAAAGTTCAATGTTTCTGTAATTGCAACCTCACAGACAAGACAAGCTGAAGAAACTAGTGTATTGCCAACTCGGTTTCTATTTTCATTTCTGGAATACAGTTTGGCTAAACACCTACTAGAGCCCAGTCACTGTGCTGGCCCTGGACTTGGTGGCTAAAGAAAAGTTAGACGGAAAACCAGACCTGGGTTGCCCTCGAAGGGACTCACAAAATAATGGTCAGGACAGATAAGAAGCTCTTAAAGAAGTCATCCACATAGGTCATTTGAAACACAGATAAGCACCAAGAAGGGGAATTATAAGGTGTTATGAAAGCTTAACATTGGGACGCCACAGCAAGTGTGAGTCAGGGAAAGCGTTTTCAGGGAAACTGAGCTGCGATCCACAGGGGTCTGGAGCGGTGAAGGAGGAAAAGGAGAGGTGGGGAGCTGGATGCAGAGAGGCACGGAGGGAAGGGCAGCACCCCGGAGTCGGAGGCGCAGAGGCTCTAACCTGCTGGGTGATTGTGTCCCAAGGCCCCTGCAGCAGCCGCGCCTTATAGCACTCATGGACTCCATCCCAGATGTCCTGCAGGGTGAGAGGTCTCCCATCTGTAAAAGGCGTTAAAAGACGAGTTAGTGGCCCATGAAATGCAGGGTGTTCGGTGCAGATCCTAAGGAACTGGAGGAGGATTCCAGCTTTTCAAAAATCTTTACCAGTTCACACATTACTTATATAGCATGAGAATGCAGTGTGAACTTCTATTTTCTTCTTGAGAGAACATTAAACACTTAAGCTCTTCTCCTTTGTATCCCTAGCAGTTAAATCATCTACTCATTCACTGCCTCTGGGAGCTTTACAAACTAAATAAAAGCTAACGTGTTTCACGGAGAGCTCAGGACAGAAGCCTAGGCAAAGGACCCGGTCATATTCTCCAGAGTTCCCTACGGAAGTCTTGAGGCCTTAAAGCTTTCTCTGTTTCTGAAAACACAGAGACCATACTCATGCTTCTCTCACTGCCCTGCTGATGCAGGGAGTCACTCGGCTGGGTACCACGGACTGCACTGAGAAGGAAAACACATAATGCCAGAAGCCCTCCACCTACTAGGGAAACCCTGACAGGTACATGAATCCTAATAGCAGGCAGAGAGTGGTCCCAGCCAGAGGACCAGATGGTCCCCTGCCACCCAGAGGAGGGAGACGACAGCGCCCAGCATCTGTGTGGGATAGAGAAGGGCGCTGCTTGGAGGAGGAACACAGGGATCGTCAGGAAGAGACTGGTAGAAGCTTTAGTGAATAGTAATTCTTATTTGCTTAAGCAGTTTTAATTAACCATCTATATGTAATAACCATCCAAACAATGTATCTTATGAAGATCTCTATGGCACTTAAACATTAAGAAAAGTAAACAGAAAACACAGGTATCTAAGTTCAAGGAAGCAGGAAGTAGAAGTTACCAAAGACTTTTAAAACACACACTAACAGAAAAAAGGCATCTAAATGCTTAGAGTTAGGGCTATTTCATTCACTCAGAGCTATTAAATCCCCGAGAGCTTTGGGTGTGCTCTTTCCATCGGCAAATGCACACTATTCCACATGAATTAAAGAGAATGCACCATTAGATCTAAGATGCACTGGGTCATCAAGTGCACCAAAACTTGAGGAAATAATCTCAAAATTCCAAATAACTAAAAACCACTGTGGTATTCAGACTTGCAGGTTATAAGTAGAAATGTACAGGTGCGAGGGTAAAGCCCCCGATTTACAGCCTAGACTAAGTTAAACACGAGGCTTGGCAATTCTCTCTGTGTGACTGGAAGTTACTCTGCTTTCAACTTTACCTGTGAAATGAGGCTAATCCTTGCAAAATTTGTTCTCATGAGGTTTACATTTAGCAAATGCACCCAGGACTCTGTCAGGCAGTAAGAGCTCGGTAAATATCAGGTGTCTCCTCCCAGCCGCCTCCATCACCTCGGTGATTCTCAGTGCTACACCGTGCACATCACACATACTGTCTTTGATACCCTAATATACTAATCGCATAAGCAGGGCATTTCTCATGTTTGCCCTGGAAAGTTGAACTTTTCCTCAAGCTTTATTTTCAATAAATAGCAACAGAATATTTTGATACATTTTCAATAAGTATCTTCATCTTGGCATTTATCTGGTGGCAGGAGACCATTATCTTGTGATAAATAGTTTTATTCCACTGACATTTCCATGTCTGTAAAATGAACAAGATTTATTCATCCAATTAACATTTGAATGTCATGTTTCTGCTACAAGTTAAAAACAAGCTGCCTTCAGTAGTGGTGTTGTATTGTTTTCAGAACACATTTACAGAGTAGGGTCAAACTCTGCTCTTCAAAATACACATGTGCACAGGGAGTGTGTGAGTGGACATGCGTGTGTTAATGTTGGAAGGGGCTAATACGATCATAAGTACCTCATGCCAAATAGTAAACTATTACAAAAAGATGACAGGCTTTCAAAATAAATTTTACAGTCAAAGTCAGAAGAAACCAAGTAGTGAGAAAATAAAAGGTTGGAGCTGATATAACTGCTAATTTTATAAATCAGGACAACCCAGGTCTTAGAAGATACAAATCTCCAAAATTATGTAGTTGGCTCAGGGCCAAACTGAAGTTCAAGCTCAGGTTTCAGGTCCCATAATCCAGTGCTCTTCCTGCTATTCCGGGGCAGAGACACTGGTAACGCAGTTTGAAACATTTATTGAAAGAATGGGAAATCAAAGAACGCTCTCTTCGACACTACTTCCTTTAAAACAATGAAAGCTTTTCAGACTTTGAGGAGACACTGGTTTAACAGCTGGAAATCGGTGGTGCTTCTGATTTTACTTCTTAGAATATCTCTGTTGACCACGTGGAGGGTACAGTTAGATGCCACCCGTGCTGAACACCTGCACTCTCTCAGGGACAGTCGTACACTGCAAAGTAATAAGCGGCCGACCACTGATGTGGAAAGACCCCTAACAGCCATACTGACTTTTTATCAGTGGGATACTAAAACTGACATTATACACCACAAGTTCTCAGACATATCAGGTCTAGTGAAATGAACTCTTGTCAACCTAGAGTAACAACAGCAGAGTTAAAAATAGGTTAAAAGCGTAAGAACTAAATGCAGTTTTACTTAGGTTGCAAAAATACTTAAAATACGTAGCTTTTCCATTTTTTAAAAAACTAGTTTTTCTAGCTTTTAAAAAAGGCAGTATCTGTTAGTAGCATTAGGTTCTTCCTATGTCATTTAATAAAAACAGAGAGATTAGCATAATGTATTTCTGTCTGTGTCCCTTTAAACTTGATTCTAAAAATCACGGTATGGAGCGTTGGGGTGTAACAGTGGGGAGCAAATGCTCACACGCACAGGTCCTGGGTTCCATCCGCAGCACTCAAAAGATCTATAGTTAGGAAAACTGGTTTTTTTGTTTTGTTTTGTTTTGCTTTTTGAGGCAGGATTTTGCTATGTAGTTCAGACTGGTCTCCAACTCACTACGTAGCACAGGCTGGCCTTGGACTCTTGGTCACCCTCCTGCCTCAAGTGCTGAGATTCCAGGCATGTGCCTCTGCACCTGGCTATTTTTTTAATGATTAAAAAAACATTAAAACATCACCATGCTTCACTCTCTTCCCGCACAGTGCTGCAGCATCAGAATCATTCTGCATTGCTTGCTCGTCCTCAATCTTATGTCTCATTATGAAAATACGGTCTGTTATTATATTCTAAATTTCTCTGGGGGTCTCTGATTTCTGTCACATCCATGCTCTATGGGGGTTCAAATCCAAGCCCCTCCTCTCCCCCCAGAGAGCTTTCCTCAGTTGTCCAGGCTCCAGTGCTTGGTCTCTGCCCCTGCTGGTTTCAAACACAACTGCATACAACTTCTCTACTGGATACCGTTTTCTAGTTCCCCTCCTCCCACTTACGAGGTCCAGATGCTGGGAGACCTGGCCCTGCTGACTGAGCTGTCCCCACCACTCCTCCCTGTGATCGGCCCTTTGTTACGGTGGCAAATCCACTGCACCACACGCTCACTCAAACCAGTCACTCCTTTGCACTGTTTGGCCTTTTTCATAGCAAGTGTCTCTCCAAGGAATTATTGTGCTTTCTTGTATATTCATCATTTCCTGCTTTACCTAACTAGTAGGGAAGTTTTGTGGAAATAGACCTTGCTCCCCACTACCTGGACCACAATCCGACACACCATGAATGGTCAGTAAAGACCGGAGTATGGAAGTGTACTTTCTTCTATGCAGTACTATGAGGTAAATGGGTTAAAAAGTCACCATTATGATTTGCTGTGACGCGCTATTATACTAAGATGGTGCACAGCTTACATACTTAAGTTTCTTCTGCTGCTGTTCATTTAAATTATTATCAGCTTTGGAACAGTACCCAGACCAGTGTAGTCACAAAGTGAGCCATGGCTATTTCTCTTCTTTTTGATTATTTTCTCTTGATAAATTCTCTAGAATGGAATTACTAAGTCAAAATGAAAAATAACTTTTAATTCACAATAGAGAAACTAGTATCTTATCACATCAAGATTCTCCCAGCGGTAATGAGATAAGAAGTTAATTTTAGAAAGAGATAGCTGTATAATTTGGTATCATGCATGCCAAACATTGTCCTAAGCCTTTGTGATACATTAGTGAGCAAAACAATGGTTATATGGAGGTAATGTTCTAGCTAGGCGGGGACAAGGATACCACAGTAACACTGTAGAATGTGGTAAACGAGCACATTGCATCATATGTACTATGGTAACAAGGAAAAGATAGCAGACTAAGGAGTGCAGGCCATGGGTGGGTTTCCAAATTGTAACCTCACTGAGTAAGTGACTTCTGAGCAAACACTGGGAAGTGTTAACTACTCAGACAGCTGCCAGAGAGAGGGATGTGTGTTACAGGGAGAGCAAGAGTGAACCACAGAAAGGGTACAGCATAACAGGTTCCCTGAGCACTTACAGGGAACACAAAGCAACTAATTTAAACACACATGGATGTAACAAGATGTAACTCATATATGTACAAATGTGTTTAAAATGCCTCATCTAAGCCAAGATGGCCATGACATCCCAGGAAAGGGAAGAATTCAATAGAAAGTGACAATAATTTTAAGTATATATGCAATGAATGTTCATCTGCCCAATTTCATAAAGTAAAAACTACTGGACATAAAAAGACAGATATACAAATATACCATAGGCACAAATATGCTATTGACACTAATACAGCCACAGCAGGGAATTTCACTATTCCACTCTTACAAATAGACAAATAGACAAAAACCTAACAACAACAACAAACCCAGAGTTAAACCACACCATTGAACACACAGTTTTAACAAGTATCTACAGAGTGTTTCCTCCAATGGCAGAATACATACTTTTCTCAGCAGCACACTGAACTTTTTCCAAGATGTTACTTAGGTCATAAAGCATGCCTAAATAAATATAAAAGAACTGGACTAGTTTCCTGCATACTGTTGGACCATCATGAAATGGAACTAGAAATCAATAGCAAAGAAGCCACAGAAACTCTGCAAACACATAGAGATTAAATAATACATTATCAAGAATTAGTGAGTAACAGAAAAAAATCAGTGAAGAAATAAAGTTCCTAAAATCAAATGACAATGAAAGCACAGCACACTAGAACTTACGAGACACAAAGAATGCAGTTATAATAGGGAAGTTTGTAGCTGTGCGTGCTGTATACTCATTTCAAGAATTGAGAAATCACAAATAATCTAATGATGGGCCTCAAGGTCCTAGAAAAAACAAGAACAATCCAAATCCAAAATTAGTAGAAGGAAAGACATTATAAAGACCAGAGCAGAAATTAATGAATTTGATATAAAAATTAGTGAATCAAGGTCATCTCCATGAAAGGATAAAAAAAGCTTCTTATCAAAAGGAGAGCAAAATCTATACCAATGCAATTCGAAGTAACGAATTTCTTTAAATTTGGGGGAGGTGTGATTGTTCTGGAATTCTTAATGTATTCCAGATATTAGTCTTTTGTCTGAGAAGTATCTAGTGAAAAACTTTCCCTTTTCTGTAGGTTGTCTCTTCATTCTGTTAGTGGTTTTTTTTGTTGTACAAAAGCTTTTGACTTGACGCAATCCAAGTTGCTGATTCTCTATAAGATTTCCTGTGTGGTTAAGGTTTTATTCATAAAGTCTTTGAGTACATCTATGTCTTCAAGAGTTTTACCTGTTCTGTCTTCTAGTGAATTGTTTCTGTTTTAACATTTAGATCTTTGATCCATTTTGATTTTAGTGTAGAACATAGTGAGAGATATGGGTCCAGGTTTAATCTCCAGCAAGTGGAAAGCCAGTTTTCCCAGCACCATTTACTAAAAAGGCTACCTTTCTTCCAGTATACACGTGGCCATCTGAAATGAGGGGACACTGCTCAGATGAAGGAGTACAAACAGCAAATAAATATGTGAAAAAACGTTCAATATCATCGATCCTTTGAGAAATGCAAATTAAAACAACACTGGGATTCCATTTTACTCCAAAAAGAATGACCAAGATCAATCAGTAGCTAGTGAGGCTGTGTGGAGGAAAAGGAGCCCTTCTCCATAGCTGGTGGGAGAGTAAATTGATGCAAGCACTATGGAAATCAGTATGTGGATTCCTCAAAAAAACTAAAACTACAGGTTCCATTTGACCCAGCTATTTTCCTTCTAGGTATCTTATTAAAAGGGTTAAAAGTATCATACCACAGTTATATACCCATACCCATGTTTATAGCAGCACAATTTATACTAGTTAAATCTTGGAAACAGTCCACATGTCCACATGCCCATCAGTGGATGAACAGATAAAGAAAAAGTGGTTTTTATATACAATGGAATACTATTCTGCCATAAAGAAAATAAACTTGGAGCATTTTTAGGTAAATGGATGCACCTTGAGACCATAATTTTAAGTGAAATATATCACATTGTTTTAAAGTTTAAATATCACATTGTTTTTCTTACGTGAACTGTGAGTAAAAAGGAGCAAACGGGAGGACAAATACTGAGAAGAAGATAGAACTTGTTCAAAGGGGAAGTGGAACAAGGGAGGAGAAGGGGGGAAAGAAAAAAGGGAAAGAGAATTTTAAAAGAGAATGGCAGAAAAAAATGAGAACAAAGCTTTCACAAGTGGGGAAAAGAAGGAAGTTTGAAGGGAAGGGAGGAGAATGGGAAAAAAAGAAAATAAAGATATATTATGTACAGGTACAAATTCCCTACAAGGAATGCGATCATTATGTATGGCAAACATGCACCAATAAAAAAAACAAATAGACAACTCAAAAAAGAAAAAAAAAAAAAGGAAGAGGCAAAATTACAACGGACACTACCCAAATCCAGAGGATTATAGGAAACTATTTAGAAAACTTATATTCTAATAAATTGGAGAAACTAAAAAAAATAGACACATATACATTACCAAAATTGAGCCAAGCAATTATAAAAGCCTTGAAAAGACCAATAATAGGTAATGAAATAGAGATGGTAATAAAGGCTCTACCAGCTAAGAAAACCCCAAGACCCAATGGATTCACCAAAGAATTCAACCAGAGCTTCAGAGAAGATGTAGCCCTTGTTCCTCAGTCTCTGAAAGGGGAGAAGAACAGCAAAACTGATTCCTAGAAGCTAGCATTGCCTGGTAGTCAAGCAGGCAAAGGAATTACAGAAAAAAAATAAAAGTACAGGCTAAACTTACTAACGAACGTAGAAGCAAAAATTCTCAAAAAGATATTGGAAAATAAAATGTGATAAATCATCATGACCATACACTCAATAGATGTAATATATCACATAAGCAGAAGTAATGACAAAAATAACAATACCATCTCAAAAGGCACAGACAAAGCCTTTCAGAAAATCCAACAGCCACTCTCAATAAAAATCCCAATGAAAACAGGCATAGAAGGAACTTATCTTGAATTGATAAAGCCATTTATGAGAAACATAATGCCATCATCATACTAAATGGGGGAAAATTGAAAGCTTTTTCTCTAAAACCAGGAACAAGAAAAGGATGTCCACCCTAAGCACTCTTGTTCAATAAAATTCTCAAAACTTTACCTAGTGCAATCAGGAAAGGGAAAGAAATAAAATAGGTATGCATAGGAAATGAAAAAGTCAAATTCACTTATTCACAGATGACATGATCACTTACACGGAAAACAAAAACATTTCACCAAAGACCCCGAGAACTACTAAACAAATTCCACAGAGGTATAGATGCAAAATCACTGCATAATAAAAATGGCATTCCTGTACAGTGCCAACAAACACACTGAGAAACAAATCAGGAGAACAATTCCACTCACAACAGCATAAAAATTAATTCCTGGAAATTAACCTATCCAAGGAAGTGAAAAACCTCTGAAAAAACAGGTTCAAGAAGACATTAGAAAATAAAAACAGGTCTCCTGTTCAGAACGAATAATGGGAAAGTGGCTCTTTTGCAGCAAGAGACCAGGAAAATTCACCTTGGTAGAGGTGAAAATAGTTACCTACGGAGGTTAACTATCAACATATTCAACAAATATTTGTTACAGTAATGCTGTAATACTGTCAGTGAAACTGCTGTTTTGGAACTTCTTTCAGAGATAGGCAAGTAATTAATTACTTTGTAGTCACAAGTAGGTTGTAATAATAATTTTTAAAAGGATGCCTGTCTTACTCTCTATATTTGGCTCTCCATGATTGTGCCTTCTCAGAAAAATTCACCTTCAGTGAGTAGCCAGCTGCCAACATTCTAAGGGATAGAAACAGTATCAAAAGCGGGGGTTCTCAGAATGTACTGAGTCATAACAGTATGAGTGGCAAAATCTATAGCTTGGTTTCCTCTGTGTCTTTGTCCCTGCTGACCATTTACACTGTGAGACCTCTGCGTAAACAGAGCTTCCATTTGTGTGTGTGTTTGCTAGACAATATGCACCTAACAGTGTTCTCTTCTTAAGGCTTCCTCATTGGTTTGCCTATCACATTCACAACTTCATGGTCAAAGATGGACAAAAGGTAATTGTTATGATCTTTTATACGCAAACAAAAACCATTTTATCCCAATAAGTGGTACCTTCAAAATCCAAGGATACGCTACTGACACCTCAAGTTCATTGATTGTGACTCTTTAAAAGACAAAATGGAACTTCTGGAAATAGCACTGAAAGTACTGAATGGAAGAGCCAAACCTGTAAAGGACCACATCACAGAGACACAGCTTAACTAGGCAGGCAGAGATTCAAAGCATTTTGTATCGATGTATGAAAATGGAAGAACCAAAGCTCAAAATGTAGGCATGAATGAAGTATTCATTAACCAGTATGGTTAAGCACATAAGCACAGCATTACACACCTGTATGTTCAGTCTACTATGTGCCTGTGTCACCTGGAATGGGACACACACTTAAGCTAAAGCTGTGATCTGTCAACAACCCAAAATGTCAAAAAACAAAAGGGGAAGGCACATTGGGCAATAAAATGGAATAATTAAAAAGTACAATCTCCAGCAACTGCCAGCAGTATTTAACATTTTCATATAAAGTCTCTCAATTGAATAATAACCTACATGTCAAGTAATCTATATATTAGTCAAAATGTGCAGCTTTCTAAATTAAATTTCTCAGGGCTATTAGTTTTCATGAATCCAATAATAGCATGAGATATTTCACTTGCACTTCCTAGCGCTGGTGCAGGCCCGCTGACGTTACCTTTATCCTTATTGCGCATGGCCGCGCTAAAACTTTTAACTCCTAAAATGAAGATTAGCAAGAATATAAATTATTCATACTAAGTTTAAGAATAATGTCCTCGACGTGGCTGCTGGAAATAAAGAGGAAAGAGTGGGTTTCTCACAATGAGACGCCACCGTTATTCAATAGGTTGTCTTCAACACAGCTTTGAAGGACATAAAAATTCCTGTCATTCTGCACAGTGAGATGCAGACCGTGCTCCGCCAAAGGGGAAAATTCATTTTTGCTTCGGTGAGAAAATTATATTGTGATAGGAAATGAGCGTAATCGCTCCTGTGCATTCAAATCAGGTACTGCCCTGGCTAATTCTGTAACTTTTCATTATTCCTGTAAACAATCTAATACTTTGCACCTTTATGAATGTCAGGAAATCTGAGTGGAAATTCTAAAAACACAGACCATGGCAACTTCTTTTTACTTACACAAACATCAACTGATCTAAGCCACATGTTTCTTAAGTTGCAGTTATTTGAGCGACAGTGCCATGTAGTGAAAAACGGGCTGCAGAGTGTGGGTCCCAACTCCATGGTTTTTGGGGCGCCGTTTTTAAAGCATTTCACCCCTCAGCACCCTCAGCTGTCTATGCCGCAGGTCTCACTGCCTCAGATTTGCTTTCAGATGAAAGATGCGCTGCGAATGTTTGAATACCTGGGTCAAGGTCTCACCGTAAATAAGCCGCAGGGCTGGGAATGACACCCACGGTCCCCAGCTCCCAAGCCTGGGGTGTTTCACTACTATACTGAGTGTGTCAGTACACGAGTGCTTTGCTATTGCTACCAACAGTGGTCTCCACCAAGGCTGGCTGACAGGAGTGCGAGTCTCAGTCTGTCTTCTTTCCCTCACAGGACTGTAATCTCCTCCAAGGGGTCATCTGTCCCTGATTTCCGTTATCACCTCTGCATCCCAGAGGTATCTTCATGCTTGTGCCTAAATATTTTCAAATGGATAGCGATGGAAGTTCATTATTTCTGGAGCAACTGGCATAACTCTTACAAAGCATGCAGACTGAATAATTACGATTTTTTAATTCATCAATTAAATGTTTTGTATTTATATAAAAACACTCATATCGATGCAAATCCACAGCATTAAGTAGATGCAGACAGAACGGATATTTGATTTCTCAGTATCCAAACATACTTTCAGTTTGGGAGAGAAATTCCAAAATAAGTGGAAGGCAAAACTCCATTTCCCATCACTGAAGCCAAGACAGGAAAACGTTCCCTCTCTCGTCATCGGCTACCTTCAGCTGACTCTGCTCTATCTCTTTCTGCTTTCCCTGGTTAGGTTCAATTAACCACCACCAAGCGTACCTAGTTAATACCGCACAAATTGACAGCTTGCAAGTCTTACTTCTAGCTTCAAAATTATCTACCAATGTTTAAAAAATGTTATATATTTGTCTAGTAATTATGAGCCAAAAATAAGCATAAGGTGGTTTTTAATTCCATGAGAAACCTTATGCATGTAGCAGTCTATTTTTGTGAGACATGACCAATAGTCTAAAAAGGAGCAGTTCTAAGTCAACCTGAGACATCCACACCCCCTTCAGAAACTCATAATAATGCTGTAACCTCCCATGTAAGTTAAGTGAGGCACACAGAAGAGCTCCCAAGGAACTGCTGAGTCAGGTGTCCCACAGGAAGTAACATCAGGGGCACAAACGCCCAAGACACCAAGCCCGAGGGGCCTCCGAAGGACAGACACAATCTCAGGCCTGCTGGTTCTTTCTAAAGCAGAGGACACTTGCTTTCAGCAGAGTCCCCATCCCAGCCTCTCGGTGTGGTGCCCTGGCTCTCAGCAGCTGGGACCCTGGCTCCCCCAGCCCCTGCGCTCCACAGCGTGGAGTTCTTCCTGTCCCCGCACCTTCACTGCCCTTAGCCCACGCCCACCTCCTCGCCTTGGCTGTGTGGCTGGAGGACGCAGCTTCCTCTGCCTCTCTGCCTCCTCGGGTAGGGCCCTGACTGCCCTGCTTCGTGACTTTAAGCTGGGCCAAAGCGACAAGCCAGTTACAGCAAGCTGGGAGGTGTTTCTACCAGCTTATTTTATTTTTAAATAAGCAAATCAGTTTGGGGCTGTGCATACAGTGGGCACCCATATATGCTTCACACAGGGCTCGTTTTGCCAGGGCTAAGAAAGAGACCGTCCTAGGGAAGCGTAATCTTCTCCTGGTCAGGAAAGGTAAAATACAGCCTCCTACAGAGGAGCAAGTCCACTTACCTTTCCTGTCCTCTTCCAAGCCCATGGGTCCACTTAAATTCTGGTGCTTTTTATAATACGCGGTGTTGGGTACAAACAGTAGTTAGAATGAATCTTGCGGCTAGTTCTATTCCTGTAGTTTTTCACATTTCTTTTGCACTATTCCTTTTTGCACATTATTGAACCAATGCTTAATTTTCTTCAGTGAGATTCTATTCCTAACACACTGTACTACTCTACCCGAACCTGCCATGTTTCAAACACGTGCAGTATTCAACAAACAAATCGCATTAAATTCCTCTACCATCTGCACTTTTCCGTTTAAATTTTTATTGGTATTAGCTATGTACCGTCATTATTTTCCTTAATAATTTCCATGTGTGTTCTTCAAATTCCATTTCAAATCACTATACTCTTTTTAATCTGCCAAAATGTATATTCTTGACTTTGACTAAATTTATTGTTTACACAAATATAAACATAATTAAAGATATAAATTTTCTCAAAGATTCTGTATAATCAGACAACTCTAACTTACCTGTCACACTGCCTCCTCTTTTCTGCTCCTTGTAATAATCCACTCGAACCATTTTTGCCCATCTTTGCTTCTCTAATTCATCTTTTCCTTCCTGTTCAATGAGCTGCCTTCACTTTCACCAAACTGTAGTAACAATCTGCCCTTGAAAAGAGGTCCTTTCCTGCTTGTGTTCTCCAAGAGCTTATTTAGTTTTAATAACGTTAACAACAAGAAAACCATCGAGTTATTTTTCATTCTCTCTCTCACCAATTCTTTTTCGTTTTGGGAAATGACCTCCCCTGATTCATTCGGCTCAGTTTCTTTACATTTCTCTTCTGTCCTGCACCACCTCCCCACCCATTGTCTCCTCCACAACTTGATCCTCACTTCCCAGTGGCTTCCTGCACCGCAGGTCCTTAATGCAAGCCTCTCTCACTGACCTCCAAGTACACACTGCACTCTCCAGAGCCCGACTCACTCTCCCATTCTCCACGGACAAGCCCACGGTCACCAGCCATCCCGGGCTGCTGGACCCGGCTAGACAGAGCTGCTCTGCTTGCGTCCTTCAGCTTTCTCCAATGCTCACCTCCTCCACACTCCCGCCACTCTCCTCCACGGGTGCCACAGGGTCCTGAACCACCCAGCTCTCTCCTTCCCACCCTCCCCGTCCCTCCTCTCCCCTGATCCCCTCCCCTTTTCCATCCCCTTCCTCAAGGACTCATACACTTCTTGGATTGCAAGCTTGGTGTGTAGACCATTCTGTCTACATACCGGCCTGTAACTTGGCTTGGTTCACACTGTCTTTGACAAGGAATTATGCTTGGGCTACTTCTTTCACCCTGCTTTTCCACGGACGTCCTTCAGGCCCATAACAAGTGGACAAGCCTTGTGCACAAAGTGTCTGTGTGTGTTTAATTCTGTACCCTTTGCTTAGGCTAATAACAGTCAGACACTCCGTTACTGAAAGGAGAAATGTTTCCTTCCCTGTTCAGCAGCAGCCCTTCTGACTCGTTACAGAAATGTGTCAAAACAGCTCCCAAGAAGAACGCATATGTCAGGCACAGAATGAAATATTTTGAAAAGGAGAATAACCACTTGGTCCATTCCTCAATGGAGATTGAGAACAAAGGAAAAGAAAAGAGACAGGGAAGAAATACAATCAGAATTCAAGCTGAAACGAATACAGAAATCTCTAGGTACAATGTAAAGGAAATATATTGAAGCCTAGGTCTCTGGTGAAGCCAGAAGCCATTCTGTACCTGCCTCAGCCATCATTTCTAACCTTTAACATCAGCTTTTGATTAAGGTCAAACCGTCAAGAGAAAAAATGGAACATATGAAGGCCACGGAAAGGTAGGAATAATAGGTAATTGATAGGAAGCTTTGGAAAATACAAATAATCCTTTAATACAATGTGCTTCCAAAAGAGTCAACAAACAAACAAACAAAAACAAAAACATGAACTTAACAATGTCAGTGATTGACTTTTGGCAGCCCAAAGGAGAGAGACCCTGGTGCCTCAGGACCCGCACCATACTGTTGACTGGGGTGCCAGGAAAACAAGGAGCTCCTCCCCTCTCTGGGGGGCGGCTGTGAGTGTGGTAGACTTTCGGTGGCCTGAAGGAGAGAGACCCTGGCGCCTTGGTACCCACATTGTGCAGCTGACTCAGGGTGCCGGGAGAACAAGGAGCTCCTCCCCTCTCTGGTGCACGGGCTGAGAATCAAACATCTCATGTCGTCCTGTCCCCCATCCTGTGTCTACCACTCCCACCCCCACCCCCCACCCCCGCTTAGCAAGTGGGAGCCAGTAAACTACACACCTTGTGAAAAGATTGGCTATGTTATTTAGTATGAGTTCCCCATATGCAAAGATATGGACAACCATTTGGAAGAAAACAAGAGACAATAAGACAGATAGTGAAGATCTCTGGTTGTCTAGCTTTGAAATTTATGCTTTCTTATGTCCCATTCTGTTCTGTTTTGTTGTGTTTAATTTTACCCCCTTTAAAATAAAAAAAAAAAAAAACAAACAACGTCAGTGCTTTATGGGCCTGAACATCATCAACTGCCCAGCACTGTGCGAATGGCAGCTGTTTGTTACTACGCAAAAGCAGGACAGTTAGTGACCTGTCTTCCCCTCCTGGGTGGCAGAAGGCACTGACCACAGCCAATCAGCTCTCCAAAAGCCACAATGGCAAAAGTGGTCAGAAAAAAGGAGTCAACCCATGCTGCCTCTCAGGAACTCAGCGCTTATGGCCCATGTAGGGGAAACAAGAGGTGTCCAGAAGGAAAACACTATCTGGCCTCGGCCGCCTGCCTCTGAGGATCAAATACAAATATGTGCTTATAGAAGTGGAACAGCTGCTTTCCTGTGTGACAGTGGGTACTGAGTAAGGCGAGTGTAAATGTCTATGGGAGGTCGTCAAAGTGCCACACACGCAGCGGATCAAAAATGATGCTTCTCATTCTGGAGGTGCTCAGTGTCACTTTCCTTCTTTCCTTTGTACCTGAAAGCCCTGCAGTCTCACTCACCATCTTACCAGGGCCAGAGAAACAAATCACTTAGTGACTGTGCAGCCTGGGACATGACGGTACATAGGATATGATGTGACACATTAAGACACGGGATTGAACAGGGAGCCCAATGGATTTACATGTCAATACCTAGAATAAAGAGTTCTTCTGGAATTGAAGTGGGTCCATAAAAGCAAAGGTAATGTCAGTGTAAATGGGCACTACTCACTTCTTACTTTGCTTTTTCTGTGTAAAAAAGTACCATAAAGATTCAGAGTAAAGCAGAGAAATTAACTTTTACTAACAATGAAATGCAGTCCTAAATATCCTCTGAAAACAAGGCTAAGTGAACTATTTTTGAAGCCCTCCCTACAAGACCTCCTGGGCAAGAATTTTATCTTTCTAGGTCAGAACTCACTTAGAATGAGACAAAGAAAAATCTGGACCTGGAATAAGAGGAAGATATTAGGAATCCATTCACCACATTTCCACAGATTTGTTTAACAACAGATGAGGAGCTAGAGTAATCAGATATCAAAAGAACAGGAAATGGGCTAGAGAGAACAGATGAAAAATCATAATTTAGGTATAAAGGGTGATACATTTTTACAATACCCATGGGTTTAAGTTAGGTAGAAAAGAAAAAAAGAAATTATTAGAATGATGGGAAGAACCATTTTCCAAGCTTTTCCATAAGAAAACATATCACTATGCTTATTAAAAATTAAATTTGATTTTTTAATGTACTTAAGCAAGTACTAAATGAGTTATGGACTGATATAAATTTAAAAATCCCTAATATCCATTCTGTATAACAGAGTGGGGGGTGCTTCTACATGAAATAAATGATTTGGTTTCTTTTATTAAGCATGAATGATCTTCCAAGTGTACACACCGAGTCCAGGCATGCTAGTGGAGAAGGGGAGAGAGGGAGACAGGAGGGAGAGAACAGAAGATCTGAGGCCCTGTCCCAACGCCTCCGAAGCTACTCGGACTGGCAGGCACCCTTCCGGCGCTGGCCTCTAGGGGGAGCTGTTGGCACGCCGGAGCCGAGCATGCGTGTGAGCTCAACCTCCAGCCGAGCGAGACGCGCTGGCAGCTAGAAGCAGTGAGGTTTCCACACCTCCGATTCCCGCCGCTGACAGCTAAACAACTTGTTTCGTCTCTGGGAGCTCTTCTCCGGTGATTAACTGCTCTCAGTGAATGCTAATCACGGGCAGGTGGGACGCAGGTCCAGGCTGAGAGCAGCAGCGTCCGTCCGGTCTCCTCTGCCTGCGGCCGCCACTTGCCTTGGGGCCTGAAGGTGCCAGGCAGAGCCCCGGGACACTGACTGGATTCCTGCACACCAAGGCCTGCACAGGGTCCCTGCACACCGATCGCTGCACACGATCCCTGCAAATCGATCCCAGAGGGCGACCCCTCCACCTGTCTGAGTGATACACACAGTCCCTGCTTTTCAGTGTAGCACAGCTCCCTGACAAGAAGTCACCTTTCACCTCTGGGCGCCAGACCAAATATGACAACAATAAAGGGAGTGGGGGATAATCACAGAGTAAATCTGCTGCAAGAGTTGGTGAATTAGTGAACTATCAGTGTCCTCAACTCCCCATGTCCCACACTGAAAATTTACCCCAAATTGTTAGTTCTTTGGAACCGCACCTCAGATTAAAATCTTCTCACCAGGGAGTCTACGATAATTTGTTCTTGTGTTTTAAATCCTAAATGCTTGTTAAACCGCCAGCATCGCAAAATTAGAGACCATTAAACAATATAAGGCAGCAAGTGATTAAATCTACCAAATACACATTGAAAGCAGCTTAAGCTGCTTTTTAATTAAAAATAAAATATCACTGGCTAAATTCAGATGCCTCAGCTCTCCAGAAAAAGTTAGAAGGCTGTTCAGAACGCAAACGGCTGCGGGCACGCCCTGATAGAAAAGGAGGCAGAGGGCACGGGTGGGCGGCGCAGGACTCGGTTGGTGCCTGAGCCCAGGTCTCCGCGCGCCCAGATGCTGCCCCCTCATGCAGGGGACAGGAAGGGGGTCCGCACTGCACTTTGGGGTGAAGGCACTCTGCAGCTGAGGGTTAAATAAGCTTTATTTGCAAAGGCCCCCAGGGGCCAGGGTGCTACGCCTTCCTGGCAGGCGCAGTTGAGCAGGAGCATCTCCGGTAGTGGAGGCCCTGGAGAGGCGCAGGCCGCCATGGTAGGGCTGTGTTTACAGACCGCTGAAGCTAAGGGCTAAATGTTTCTTGAAATGATCATTAGCTGTTGAGGAGCCAGGCACGGAAGCTCTGGAGTTAATGGGATCACTTGAGGTTGAAAGAAATTTTTACTGTACAGTTAGAAGTAAATAAACATCACAGCTTTAAGTTGTTCCTGCTTGTTTAAAGTAGAGAAAAGAAAAAGGGCCAGGGTCTTAGTCAACTTCAGGCAGGAGGCCAAGAATCTGAAGATCAGACTTCAGATAGCGATGACATCATTCACTCTGAAGTCTTGATTCTCTTTCTGCAGCATGAGAAAATTTACTGGCAAAACCTTACCTCACTCACAGTTTTCTTATTTTTAAATCAGTTTTTTTCCTCTCAAGAATGATTTTCCAAGTACGCTTTCTCCGTTAGATATAAATGCTATGAATTTACTCTTAGATTTAGATAGTCTTACCTGAAAAGCTTGCTCTGAAATACAGTACGGGCACTTGGTGGCTACAGGAATATAAGACGTGATACTCATATTTAACCACTTCGGATGCTGCCGTGGTCTCAGTCACTTCTGAATCATCCCAGGGTTCCTCTAGGGTCTCCTGGATAAAAACAAAACAAAAACCAAATATATTGGTCAATGTTAAAAAGCACTAACATGAAGAGGGAAAGAAGAGTTTTTTTCTTCCTGCAAAATAACAATTAAATACAGGGCCATGAGGTAAGAACAGACAATTACCCATATTAATGTTTAACATTGAGACCTGGGTAAATAGTCAAACCAGAAAACATTAGCATTAAGTAATTCCAGATTGTTTTTTGGAAGACAAAGCAGCTCTGGGGAAAGAAACAGGAAGGGGAGAGCAGCAGAAAGATCTATTTCAACAGCAATTCAGAATCTTCACTGCACAATTTTAGCAACAAGACCATGGCTATACAAGCCACCTTCTTCTCTACCTGCGCAAGCTAAAAACATCCTAACAGCTGAATGAGAGGCTCTGAAATGTCCCTAAAGAGTCTGTTGTACTTGCCAAGTGATGATTCACTGTGTGCTGAATAATTCCCAGTTCCATTTTGAATAAGAAACTTATTTTGCAAGAGGCTGAGTTTGTTAGGTATATTGTAAATCTTGAGATGACTATGCCTTCTTCATTATTGTGTCTTCTTTGGTAAAGTTCTACAGTAACTCTCGATGTTTTTTTAATAGATGACAAAATTAAACACAGTCTTACAAGCAGTGGTGACAGTCATGCAGTTCCTCACCTAATCACTCTCCACTGGTTGATTGTTTTTTTCTTTTACTATGGATGAGGTTTCTTAAGAATGTATCTTAATGCTCAGCAGCAATTAACTGGATGTGTTGAATCAGAGTCTGGGGCCGTGCACATACACTTATTTATTTAGGCTGATGAATTCCCTTTGAAATTAAATTAGTAGAAGATGGGTTTGGCTCATTTCTACCTCTCATTAGAACAGCAATGGCAACAATGAACAATCAGAAGGGCCGACAGGAAAGACTTCAACCTTCATCAGTATGAAAGAAGGCTGGCGTGGAGATAACTGAAGCCAAGACTGCTTTCCTGACCTGCCTCTCTTTAATAATTCCCTGCTCCCAGTCCACCCACCTGGCCTGGTGAGTCACAATGGACAATATTTACAAAACACTTTTCACTGAATCCCAGTAAACCTGATCAATTAAACACAATAAATTAAGCAACCAGAGAGAAAGATCACTGAAATAAATGCCCAGCATTCAGAAAATTAACACAGGAGTAAGAAAGAGGTGTTTCTCTGTGTGTTCCATTTTCACTAGTCATGATTATCTAGATTCTTCTTCTATAGCAGTTCTTTCAACCACATCTTTTTTTGTTGTTTGTTTGGTCAATAATGAGTTGCTTAGTATTTATAACTTTCTTAACACTGTAAACAAATTGCATCTTGGTGCTACGGTGTGGATATTAATTGTACCCAAAGGCCAAGCCATGAGGGCTCTGTGTCCACTTGCAATGCTACTAGGGAGGGTGGACTTGAGGAAGGAAGTCGGGTGGCTGGGCATGCGTCCTTAAAGGGGACACAGGGGCCCTGGCCCTTCCCTTGCTCATTACTTCCTGAGACACTGTGACGTCCTGCCTGCCACAGGCCCAACAGTGACAGGGCCAACAACCAGGACCTGAACCTCCGGCCAGTGAGTCTCCTCCTCTAAGCTGAGCTCCTCACAGTGCTAGAAAGCTGACAAAAACACATGGTGATAAAAAGGAATCACAAATTCTGCACAAATACATAAAATACAAAATTAAATTTCCTCATCCCAGCACTTGTCTACCTCGACATCCGCAACATGTCTAAGAGGCCAGAGTACATTCTTCCAGACTTTGGGCACATAAACACATACACGTGTGTGCACTCCCAATACCTCCTTCCCGCTGTTCACCCCTAAACCGTGTGATGTGCACATCCGCCCCTTCTTTACTCCCGTGGATAGCCAGCCAGCTGCTGCCTGGCAGGGCTGTGGCCTGAATGCCTTCCCTCTGTCCCATGGCATGCCTAAGCCACGGCTGTGTTTTGGGATTTTTGTGTGCACATTTCTACTTTGCTAGGAATTTAGGCTCTTCTATTGCAAATAATGCTGCAATGAATATCCCAGCTCAAATATCCTCACACACCTCTATTTTTCTCTAGTGCACATTCCAAAGGGTAAAGTCAGCGTATCCGAGAGCATGTGCATTTTAAACCTCAAGAGATACTTCCAATCTGTCCTCAGAAAAATGCTACATCAATCTATATTTCCAGACAAGAGGTTCGAGGATACCCTTCCCCATTTCCAATTAAAGCTGGATAGTCTTTGCTTTTAATTTTTGCTTATGTGCTGAAGTTTTAAAAATCATTTTTGTTTTAATTTCTTGATTATTAGTGAAGGTGAGCATCCACTTATATGTTTACTGATAATATCAAGGATAGTTTTTACACAATATTTTCCCAACTCTGCTTCTTGTACTTTGCAGCAGTCTTTTCTTATTTCCGTGTAGTCAAATCTGTACATTTTCTGTTTGCAGCTCCTGAGTTACCTGCCTTTAACAGAAGGCCTCCTACTGTGCTCCACCTCAACCTTAATAACTATAAAGTTCCTTCATGATGCACAAACATGTGTTGCTAAATTAATACTAGGCCCGCAGGAGAGAGACCCTGGCGCCTCGGGACCTGTACCATGCAGTAACTCGGGGTGCCGGGAGAACAAGGAGCTCCTCCCCTCTCTGGGGAGGCGGCTGAGAATCAAACATCTCATGTTGTCCTGTCCCCCATCCTGTGTCCCCCCCTTAGCATGTGGGAGCCAGTGAACTACACATCTGGTGAAAAGATTGGCTATGTTATTTAGTATGAACTCTCCATATGCAAAGATATGGACAACCATTTGGAAGAAAACAAGAGACAATATGACAGATAGTAAAGATCTCTGGTTGTCTAGCTTTGAAATTTATGCTTTCTTATGTCCCGTTCTGTTCTGTTGTGTTTAATTTTATCCCCTTTAAAATAAAATTTAAAAAAAATTTAATTAATTAATTAATTAGTACTCGGATCATTAATAAATGCAAACTTTGTTTTTCTGTGTAGCGAGGTAGATATCTCCCAGATGCCTTCTCACAGCCCATATTTTTCCTTATTAATCTTAACTATTACTCTTATCATAATTTAGGGCTGTGTCGATGTTTATTCCTTTGTGAGCAACTTCACTTCTTAGCCCATCGCTGCAAACCTTCAGCTCATACACAATCTGAGGACTCTGGCCACTGATTTCTATAGAGACGGACTGCCTGTGAGCCGGCCTTGTCGGGGGACACAACTTCCGGAGACGGACTGCCTGTGAGCCGGCCCTGTCAGGAGGGACACAACTTCCGGAAACAATGTTCTTCACACCAACTCAAATCAAGCACTCAGGAATGTGGGGGACGTGGCCCCAAGTACGTGCAGCTGGTGATCCATCAGGCACAGACCCAGATGCTCCGGAAGTTAAGGAGGCACAGAGAAGAGGGCAGGGCAGAACGAGTTCCTGGGGAGCTTCCGCAAGTCTCACTCTAGTGGCAGCTGAGTATCTCTATGGGACTGGAAGCCCAGGTACCTGTCCTCTGCCTGGGACAAATGCTGTGTCACGGCCTTCTCCATGCAGGGGTGTCTTTGCAGCCTTGCTCAAATCACAGTGAATCCTTGGGTTGCCTGTGCTAACATCGTCCCATTACTTACAGTTGCCTCTGCCCACCCAAGTATCACCTTTAATTTCACCCAATCAAGAAATCCCAGACTTCACATGCTCTCTGCTTCCCTCGGTAGCCAGAGCATCATTAGAACTTCAGGACTAAGGTTCCAATCTTATTCATCTTCATACTCTGGGTGACGCTGGCCCAGAACTGAAAACCCTAGTAAGCAAACTTCTCATTTTCATTTTGTTCTGCACCACCTAAGTATACTGCAGCAGCTACAGAGGTAATTTACTGGTAACCAGACAGCTCCCCACCAGTCCTCATCTTAAAAGAGGTAAAAGGAGGAGCAAAAATGCAAAACATCACCAAAGAGGATGCACAAGTGGCAAATAAGCATTGAAAAAAGATACGTAACATCATCAGCCATCAGAGACAAAAGGAACTGCCCCAAGCTGGCCCTGTGCACCTATCATAACAGCTAAAATTAACAAGTGATTCCACTCAGTATTGGTGAAGATGCAAGGAAATGAGATCTTTCATATATTACTGGCCGGAATATAAAATAACATAAGCTCTCAAGAAAGCCGTATATCGTTTCTCATAAAACTAAACATACAATTACCATACAACTCAGCAACTGCACTGTCAGGCATTGTTTCCAGAAAAACAAAAAACCTAGATGTGAATGGCCATAGCAGTTTTATTCAGAATATCCAAAGCCTTGGAACAGTTCAGATACCATCAACAGGTCGGTGGGTTCAGCAAACCATTCTAACATGCTATTTAACAACAAAAAGAACAAACTGAGCACACAAATAACCACCTGCCTGAGTCTCCAGAGAATTACACTACCCTAAGGGATGAAAGTCAACCCCAAAAGGTCAAATACTGTGTGGTTCAGTCCCCAGTACCAAGAACCAAAGCCAAAAGAAAAACTATGTTTCCACTTACGTAGTACCTCAGTTCACAAACTTGACTCTTTCCACAGTTCTGGTCAGAAACCCAGTTTGATGAGAACCGAATCAAAAATCAATGGTTGGTTCAATGTTGACCTTCTGGGGAAATCTGATTCAATTCTAATCCAGTTCCATTTGCAACCAGAATCATGGAGATAACTGAGTTCATGAAGTAAGGTACTACTGTATAGTATTTTTGAAATAACATTTTCCAAAAGCAAAAGCTTTAGTGAGCAAAAGCACACTAGATTTTCAAAACAAAAAGTTGGTGGGAGGGCTGAGTGAGGTGGACCTGGCTAAAAAGGCAACAGGAAGGTACTTGTGGTGATGAACTGCTGGGTCTCTGGACTGTGGTCATGGATACCGAAACCTACATCCATGGGATGGATGGGGCTTGGCAGCAGAGCACCTGCCTAGCATACACGCAGCCGTGGGATCCATTCCCAGGATGATAAAACAAAGGGGTGCGTGTGAAACCACGTGTGCAGACCCAAACACACACTTGCACGCACTATGAGCATGAGGAAAACTGTGAAAATCTGAGCAAGATGCATTTATTAAGTCAGTGTCACAGGCCCAGCTATGATACGTTTTTGCAAGAAGTTACCACTAGAGAAAGTTGGGTAAAAGACTTGCTTTCTCTGTCTGTCTGTCTGTCTGTCTCTCTCTCTTCTAACTGCATGTGAATCTATGGCCATTTCAAAAATTTCAATTAAAAAATGAAAAGCAAACAGGCAATTTGAAGCTTGTTAAAAACTGAATGAAGTTTCTAAGACCTCAAGGTGCTAACAATACATACGGCAGATGGATCCTGTTCCTAAAGAGTCAAATGCCAGGGATTTGTTTTAAAATATTACAGGGCAGACAGGAGGTCAGAGTGAATACGAGTGGCTGTGGACTGACGGCTGCCAGGATGGCTCGGTAGGTCTCTGGGTATTCAGTGTACAACTCTCCACCTTGGTGAAGATTTACCTTCTTCAAAGTTAAAAAAAGCAGTGAGTTAAAACTCACTGATACCATATTACAGTATACAGAACGATAGAATTCTAACAGTGAAAGAAAGCTGGATTCTTCCGTCTAGTCCATCTAGCCATCTTGCAGATATAAACGAGAAGGCCCAGAACTACTGCTGAGTTGTCGTGGGACCCCAGGGATCTATCATTCATTTCCACTGAATGACATGGCAACTCCTGCTTTGTACCGTGGTGAGTCCCTTTCCAAGCAGTACTGCGATGAATCGGACATATTCAGAACACCACACTATTAATATAAACATTTTAGTTTGCTAAGATTTCATTAGTTTTCTTCTCTTCCATGATTTTCAAAAGATTGGGGAATATTTAATTTGCTATCAGAAAAAAGTCACAGTCCATTTATTTTTCTCAAAATGTTACAGTTTTATTTTAAATGAGAGAGTACCTGTGTTTAGAAAATTATATCCGAGGAGCAAAAAGATTAAGTGGTTCACATTAATACAAAAACTCTGATTTTATTGAATTCAATTAACAGTAAGCTGACAGTGATCTCTCGTTTAGGAAATCTCATTGGAATTAAGCCTCCCAAGGAAATCCCATTAAAGCAGGGTCCCACAAAGCCACGCCACCACGGGTACTGCATTCAGAGCAAACCCGAGTACGCTGGGCTTGGGCCCTGAGATCGGTATCTCTGCTTCTCCTGCCAGGAAAAGTAATTGAAGGAAGGAAACTTCTCCTGTATCACTAATGATCTCTGTTACTGTGACTGCGCAGAGGAGGAGCGAGCTTCCTTCCTCACATCCCTAGAGGAAAACAGCGCAGTTTGTTTGTTTATCTTCTGCCTCACCAGTCTTAGGTTCACACCTCACAAGCCCACTTGGTGTGGCCGGAGGCCAGGGCCCTTCGTTTGCCCACCTCCGGGTGGGGACAGAGTATCTGTCACAGCCACTGCGCAGCCAGCTCCTCAATGAGCCAGCAGAGGATCTTCCCAGGCTATGAAGCCTGCTGAACCCTGCCAGACCCACCGCAAAGAGCTCTGCCCCAAGGAACTGTGTGACAACACTCAGCGCTAGTGACAAGAGTTCCGCGAGCCCGTGAGTGCCAGCGCCTTTCTGCCAGGTTCGCTGTTTTACGGCGCAGTGGTCTTCTGACTCCCTCAGCTCCTCGCCTGGTGTTTTGCAGGATCTCCGGCCTTTGCGTGAGTGTGGGCCACAAGGACCAGTCACCTTCCAGCGACTGGGATGCACCCTGGGGTGGGAGAGTGGGGTCCGAGGAGGCGGGAGTGTCCACCAGGGCCAGGGAACGGGAGACACAGTGTTTATGCGTGGCCCCGCGGCAGCGTCTGGCGAGCTCGGTTCACAGTGAGATGACCTCCAAGCCAAGCACTACCCTGAGGGAGGGAGTTGGCATCGCACGGCCAAGGCAGGTTCAGAGGAGACTGGCTGGAGGGGTGCAGAGCTGAGTCCTCCTCCCTGACTGGCAGGTCAAGGGCCACATGGAAGCAAGGGGCGCAGAAAGCCACGGAGCACGCTGGCTCCATGGAGCCGGCGGTATCTGCGACCTCCGAGAGCAGACAGGAGCCACCGGGACAGCTGGAGCTGGAGGCCTGATTCTTGACAGCACCTAGCGGCCTTGCTTAACAGCAGCCAGGAAAGAAACAGCCAGAACAACTCGGAAGAGCGTTCTTAAATCCCGTTACTGGGACCTGAACCCGCTTTGCACTGAGCGGCATCCTGGCCTGTTTTCATTTATTTTGAGAGATGCATCATAAGAAAGCATCAGTTTTGAGCATTCATAGCCTGTGTGAACCTGTCGGTGGGAACTGCATCGATCACTGCCCTGCTCTGGAAGAAGGCACTAGGGCTCCTGTCACCATAGCAGGCAATTCAGGGGAGCTCAATCTCAGAGACAGTCTGTATGTCCGTCCACTGATGAATGGATACACAGTGCAGTATTTTTACCCAGTACTCTGCCATCAAAAGGATAAACTTGAGTCATTTGTAAGAAAATGGACAAAACGAGATCATAATGTTCAGTGAACTAACTGACACACAGGCTTAACTACCGCATGGTTTCTCTCTATGATAAACTCAGTATCCTATAAAAGTATGACGAAGTATGAAATAAGAGACAGACAATAGGAAACAAGAGAAAGGAACAAAGGTATTGTAATCCAAGGCAGGTAGTGTATCTAAAAGTGCACCTTGGCTTAGTATGACTGTCTTACAGGTTTTCTACACTCCTTGGCTTAACAGAAAGGGGTGGATAGAGAGAAGGGAGCGAAAGTGTGCTGAGTCCATGCACCAATCCCCTACAGTGAACGTGATCATTACGTACTGCAAACATGGAGTAAAAGAAGCTAAAAATAAATTTAAAAAGCAAAGACACAACCTGCTAAGCCTTTGGACTCCAAGCCAGGGTTCTTCGCCTCTGCCAAGACCATCAGATTTCTGGGGGTGGGGGTGGGGGACAGATGCGTTCCTGCGTCACCCCACAGCTCTTATGCAGAGGTCATGGAGTGGGACTTGAGAATCTACCTTATTAACGATGTCCCTGAGGGTGCTGGTGGCCAGACCGAGAAGCTTTGCCTCACCTACACTCTGGGTCCACACTGAGATGCTGCCTCACGCCTTCTGGACCATAAAGTCAGGGAAACCCAGGCACCAGGACCCCACGCTATGCCATGAAGTAGGTCACCCTTGCTGGCTGCTCACAGAGAGACCCCACATCGCCTCATGCAGCCTGATACCGTTTCCTTTACCTGCTGCCACCCGAACACCTTTCTCCTTCCCTCATCCTTCTAATGGGTTAATTTACTCTTGCTAATTACTGGTGACCATTAATGGCTGGGTATGTTACTCCCTTACCAGTGACTACATGGAATAGCAGGTTTGTGGCCAATAGCTCCAGTCAGTTGGAATTCGGATGTGGAAAAGGAATAAGGTTTGTACCACACATGTAACCACCAATATGTGAGCATCGCCTTAGCAGCTACTCTGTGTTTTAACTCCAGAGCCAGAAATTCTGCCCTGCTCCCTGCTACAGGCTAAGTCGGTTTCCTCCAGATTTATCCTTGTGGAAAATTAGGAACCAAGAGTCATCATTTTTTTTATATAATAGCCTCTCCAAAATACAAAGACATTTATCACCTTCTGATTTCTCTTCTTCACATTAAACAATCCTAGTTCTTGTAATTTTTCTTCTATCCCTAGTTCCATGGATCTGCAAGCGTTTCTTAAAGGGCCAAAGAGTAAATATGTTAGACTCTGTGGGCTGCGTGGTTTCTGCAGCTGTGGCAAGAAAGGAGCCACTGGCGATGTATCAGCCAATGGGCACAGTGACATATGCCAATGTCATTCCAAGTACAAAAATAACCTGCAGCCCACAGATCTTCACACACCCACCTCTGCAAATCCATTCTGAGGCCTTATTTCATGTCATTCTACTAGTGTTTTTAGGCAGTGAGCAGAACCTTCTTCAGTCCCCCTCTCCATCTCTTCCCTCTCGCAGGATGTTACGTTTAACTTCTTGATAAGAAATTCTGAGTCTCTAATGAACTTCAACGGGACAAAGTTAGTCATGTTCCCCGGGAAGATGGCACTGCCTTAACCGAAACTCGTGAGAGTTCCAAATGTCTTGATGAATGCACTGCAAACTCCTGCAGTGTATAAATAAACTTCTGCAGTCAAATCCAGAGATGAGTATACTTCACTGCCGAACAGTGACACTGACAAACTCCCAGTAAACACACAGGCAATGGCAGGCATCTCGGCAAAGCCGACAGTGCAGCCACTCTCCCCACAGGAGGACTGTGTGAAGGCTGCCCCAGAGAGCTGTACCCCATCCTCCAAGGATCGCTTCCTCTAACCAAAGGACCCCTGAAGATGCCCATAAGTGCCATAAGCGCCGGGGCAAAGATGTGGCTGTTGCTTTTAAATAATTCTACTTGAGCAGGGATCAAAGCAAGACAAAGTTTTCATCTTCCTACGGGGATGGAGGGAAACTTGAAATCTCAGATTAAAGGGTGTGGAATGGGCAGCTGGACTCAACCTGAATTCCTGGCCCTGGCGCCCAAGAGATAGGCAAACCCTTTGCAGCCGCCCGCCCCCCCGCCCCACCATTTTCCCACTTGTTACATAAAAGCATTCTGCCCTCCCACTTGTTTGATGTCACATAAAACTGCCTGGTACACAGAAGCATCCTGGTTACCATATCTACTCACCCAGCAAATGCGACGGGGAGCCTCGCAGGTTCTAGATCAAGGGTCCCCCAATATTCTCCCAAAGAGCCAAGCAGTAGATCCTTGGGGATTCACACCCTCTCTGTCTCTGTTTAAACCCATCAATTCTGCAATTGTAGCAGGAAAGAGCCTAGATACGATGTAAATTAGTGAGCCGGGCTTTGTTTCAACAAAACGCTATTTATGGACACTAAAATTTAAGTTTCATATACTTTCAGTGCATTGTGAAATACTATTTTTTGCTTCATTCTTACTTCACCACATAAAATATAAACATCATTCTTAGCCCATGGGCTGTACAAAAATAGGCAATAGGCCAGTGTGGGCCGATCTTTAATGTAGACACCACGTGGGATCTGAGGACAGAGGGGAGGCTAGTAAGAATATCACACCCCGGTGTGGGGTGACACGCTGAACACAGACACCAAAGCTGAAACACCGCAATTACAGCATGTGCTGCTAGAGAAAATGCGTATCGTCCTCAGAGTTCATACAATTTTACTTCACCTATAAATTTGGTTTGTGTGGTTTTAATCTTTCCTCTCGGCTCTTTCAAGTGTAAACTGCCTTTTGGCAGCACTGACCATTTGACTGTCCTAATCACCCAGTCCCAAGGATTATTTTTACTGCAAGGTCATACTCCCTTCCCAGACGGGGTCTTAGGAACTGTTTTTGCCCCAAGTTCACCAACTCTAATCACCTAGATCTATCACTTCTGCCTCCACTACGCATCCGCGTTCTTCAACTCCCGGCAGCCTAGAAAAGGTCTCCGCCCACTTTGTGCTTTCGCCACCTGTCCTCTGCCGCCAGTGATGGCTTCCTCCGTGGCTCTGCACATACGCGCACACACACGTGTGCACTTGCTCATGGGGTGCAGAGCGCATGCGTTAATGCTCCTTGCACAGCGTCTGCACGGAGACACTGAACGAGAGCAGGCGCGGGCTTTGCCCTGGAGGAGAGTGGCGAAGCAGCGCACTGCACCAACGACTCCTCCCTCCGTCAGAGGGCTGCGAGTGCTGTGAGCACGCGAGGCCGTGTCCTGGAGCCTTCCACGCTGGGGGTCTCACGCAACAGCCCACGAGCTCCTTGGAGTACAGGCACTACACTTGTGCACATCTCAGCCACTCGGGGATCCCCGGCCACCTCAGCAACCTCCGGCAACAGTAAGCATTCCATCAGTATTTGTCGAGTGAAATAATAAATGGAAAGAGCATAAGCTGTTGGCTATCATTTCCCTCCTACATATCAGGGGTTTCTTTCTAGCTCATCTGTAGTCCTTCTGCACACCCCATCAACTCCTTGGGCCATGGCTCCAGGAGTCCAGATGAGTAATTGCACTCATTCCCTATCTATGTATATTTACATCTCTAATCAAATATAATCTTGTACTTATGTATTATATATAATGTCTTATAAAACACACTGGCAAAGAAAACTGCGGAAGGATGAGAAGAAGGTGAAGCAAGACTCTTTGCATATGTTTAGCTCGGCGATGGTGCAGGAACTGACAGGTAGCCCTCCCGCCTGGCTCTCTGCGCTGGGCACTACCTGCCTCAGTTGGTGCAGGTCCTCACTGCTCACTGGACCCTTGTTATGCCTTTATCTCGATGTGCCCCCCAAACCTCAGAGGGTCCTAGGTGGGGCTTTGTGGAGACCTAGGGTGTGTGATCCTGGGATTCAGGATGCCTGTTACCGGATCAGTCGACTGATTGGTTTAGCACAGTTCTAGCGTGCATAATGGAAAAGCCCACCCTGCTGTGGGTGACACCACCCAAAAGGCTTGTAGCCTGGAAGGGAAAAAAGGGAAAGGGAGGCTTACATTCCTGCTGCTGCTTGCTGCTCATTGGCTTCTGACTGCCACACTATGAACTGTTTCTCCTTTGCCTTGAAGCCAGTCAACTATGGGATGAAACCTTGACAGATGGAGCTGAAATAAATCTTTCCTCCTTTAACTTGTGGGTGTCAGGTATTTTGTTGCAGTAACAAGAAAAATAATGAAAACAGACTTCATGCTCACTTAGCACTCAGGTTCCTGGGCCAGTGCTCAAAGCCGAATACAGATGCAGGAATTTGATTTTAACATACTCATTGAAAAGTGAGTTCCTCAAAAGGATCATGCATGTAAGTAGCATACAAGCGAACACACAGATGCTCCTGGCTCGACAGTCCAGCTGTTAAGCACCAGCCAGGCCTGAATACAGTCCCGGGTGATCAGAGACCTGGGAACCAGATGCCCAGCAGCCCTGCTTGTTGTTCCAGCTCTGTGAGCTGAAGTGCTAATTCAAAGCAGACTCTAAAGAGCCAGAGGTGATTTCCTTTCTCTGCAGAAAGAATCCCATTGTGAACTGTACCTAGGCCAAGAGCCCTGGATTCCAACGTGTTAATCGAACAGTATATGAAGGGTTGCAAAAAATAAATGGAGCAAGTAACTTCTTTTGACAGTAATATACTTAGTTGAAAGCTATTTGAATATGGTAGGTTTTGTTTTGTGTTTTGTTTTGCTTTATTTGAAACCCTGATTGCAACAAGGCATTTCTGAGTTCTGGTTCAAGTCACTCTTCCAGGTTGTATGAATGAGAAAGACCCTCAGATCCGCATGGAAGAAGCCTATCACTCGCTGTGCTTAGCAAAACATCTTGTCCACAATTCAATTCCCTCCTCAGTTCTAAGAAGTTAATTTTCATGTTCCAGGTGCTTTTTAATGAGTTGCTGGTCAATATTCACCTCGTCCTATCATTGGGCATAACACGCACACATGGGATGAGGACCACTGTTAATCACAGTAAATACAATTCCATATTAAAATAATTTCCTTAATTTCAAATTTGAAGAGCTAATCAACTAACCAAAAGATCTGATTACACTTCATATTTACACTATACCGGATTGTCATTCCTGCTGATCACTATTCCTTCGCAAGAATCTTTTAATTATTCCAAGTCATTTTTCTAGTGCTGAGAATTGAACCCAGGGCCTTGCATATGCTAGGCCAGCACTGTAATACTCAGCTATATTTTCAGCTCTTGCAAGAATCTCTTAAAACTTTAGGTCTGAGCTGGGCACACCTGTAATCCCAGAACTCTGTGAGACTGAGCAGAGGGATCCAAAGTTTGAGGCAGCTGGGCAAACTAGTTGATCCTATGTAAAAATGGAAATATAAGTAAACAAATGGACTGAGGGTATGGCTTAGAGTGAAAGCCTTGGGTTCAAATACCATGGAAACAAAGGGAAACAGAAAAGAAAAAAGAAAAAGCCCACAGTGTGACAAGGAGGAGTTGTGGTCACTGACTCGGGATGAGGGCGTGTGGCATCGCCCGGGTCCAGGTGAGCCGCGCCGCGGACACTGAAAGGCCGCTGAGGGCCCCAGCTGGCCTCTCCCGTCTCCCGGCCCTGGTTTCCTTTCCAGTCCTTGAGGGTCACATGTGACACCTGATCTTCAGACAGAAGAATGAAGTGGGGACACCAACATGAATTCATATGTAATCATGGTACTAGTGAAGCTTAACTTTCAGAGCAGCAAAGCTGATATAAAGGGCAGCTCCTCCGCTGGTTCTCACAGCTCACTGGGTTGTTTCTGCAAGCCCTTTGAAACAGTCACCCACTCTAAAGACGACGCCACGCCGGGGACCCAACTGTTGTTGAAGTTATGAAGAAGGCAAGCTGACCTTGGGCTTCCTCTCCCCCTCGCTTGCATGCCTTGCCCTCCTCTCTCAGAACAAAGCCCTTTACTGCTCCCTCTGATCTGATCTTCACAGGGCCGGGGCTTCTAAACTTGCCAACATTAAACGGCACAGGCTGTTACGATTAGTCCCACCAAGAGTCTTTGCCTTTTAAGACAAAGTTTCCTGAAAAGAGAAATCTTAACTAATCCTCCACTGTGCAATTTCCATAACAGCGGCTGTGGTCTGGGGGGCAGTGACGGTGGCTTTTCTGGGAACACATCCTGGGGGTGACCATGCACTGTAACAGGGAAAGGCCAGTCCTACCAATGACAAAGCGAGCACAGATACCACCAGCACCTCCTGATCTCTTCAAGGTGACAGAATGGTCTCCTGGATGGAACTACAAAGGGTGATCAAAAAATACAGGGAGGACTCACATCAGAAAATATTTATTACAGTGAAAGACGCATTATCACGAATCCTTCTCAAGATCCTCCCTCTGACTTCAAAAACACCCATCCTTCATTCTTGGCACTTTCTGAGGCAGCTCTGGAGGTCCTCTCTTCTAGGTGTCTTTACAGGGAGTGAGAAAAAATACAGTCAGTGCTGCTGCCGAGCGCCACCCAGCGGCAAGGCAGCTCGTAAAACCTCCCGCTGTGTCCTCAGCCACTGCCACCTTATCCACTGCATCTGACACCGGGCGACTTCTTGTCTCCAAAACCAAAATGACCGTGAAAGAGAAACGTTTGGAACGAATGCAGGACGGGAAGGCAGCCAGGACAGCAGGCCTAAAGACGCTCATGAGACAGGACTTGAGAGCTGCTTCGGATCATGCAAGAAAGATGGGAAAAGAGCGTTGGAAGCGAAGGAGTGTGTGGCGGTGTACCGGCATGTGCCTTCTACTGTAATGATCTTTAAAAATTGAAATGCACACCATATTTTTCAATCACACCTCATATGTTTGACTTCCAAATACTGGACCCCATGTCTTCTGGTTCCCAAGCCTGGGCATTCTCCCACTTTTTCTATTTGCAATGCTAATGATAAAAATCAACATTCCACATAAGTTTTTCCCAAGGAAAAAAATACACACAGCTTAAGCTGGTAATACTGAATTAATGTATTTTCCTGGTTCCTTATAATGGTACAGAATTATCTGCACAGTAAGAAAAATGCTGATGATTGCAGTGCTATTCGATGAGGCTTTCAGATCAAGTCCTAGCAACCCTCAGACAGTACACACGTGACCTGATTGGTCAGTTCTAACCTGTTCCCGGTCATCTGGCTACATGGTTGCCACACTTGGAGGAAAAACACAAAAGACAAATCCAACCTGACTTGCTTCCTAAGTGAATCGGGAAGCTGTCATTGGGAAGCACCTGCTGCTCTGCTGCAGGCACACGAAAACTTTCCTACGCCTCTAACGGAGTAGCCAGTAGAGCGCTCTACTGGTGGCCAATATGCATGTGTGCCATAAACACGTGATCAGTGACCTCGGTTCCTCTGTGAATAAATTCCTCTCTCTTTTTTCTAATGGATTAAAAGTTGGGTCAAGAACTTCAACTTCTAACTTGAGCAACTCACTTGCAAGGAAGTGAATGCAAAAGCACACACAGCATTCTAATGGGTCAGACCCAGCTTTACAGCGCCACGGCCACGTCTGGAAGGACAGAAAAGGCCTCTGTGGACAGAATCACTGCTCCACCCCACACACACGCTGGTGGGGGAGTTTCCTACCGAGGGTCCATGTTTCGGTACCAGAATGATCCTTAAGCCAGGAGAATATTTCCTCTAAGAACAGGGCAAATAGTTCGAATGTTTTTCCACTCACGTGCTGTGAGCCTACTGATCTGAGAGTGAGCTCGCAGCCTGGGCGGGGTCCCCGGCAGGAAGGGGACAGTGCGTGAATGTGTACAGATGCAGGTGACAGGAGCCATCCCCAGCCCCGACACGCCACAGAGGGCCCCACACAACTTTCAAAGTGAGAGAAGTGTGCAGACAGACTGCTCTTCAGCCCACGGTCCAGGTTCTGTGGTCTGCAGCTCAGCAGGGGCTGCGCTCAGAAGTAACCCTGGAGGTGAGGGTTCCTGCCTCCAGCTCTCTGGAAAACTTGGGGGCCCAGGTGAGGGGCAGGGAAGGGAGAAGGGAAGGGTGCAGTCAGCACAGAGGCCAGGCGTTAAACACTCCCAGCCCCAGGCACCTCTGGGTTTTTCTGTTTTTTTGTTTTATTTTGTTTTGTTTGGGCTTTTAGCAAGATTCTTAGAGCTTTTTCTTAACCTAGTCTATTGTGCTGGAAAATCTTAAAATTTCTATTTAAAATATTAAAAGTCTACACCTTCAAAAATCTTCAGGAAACTCAAACTCAACCCAAAGTTAGAGAAAATATGAATATTAATAAATGTCTCCTTTTCTAAAAAAGTCATCTCATTAAACTAAGACATGGATAATTTTTATATCACTGTCTCAAGCTCATATGCTTTAGAAAACCTAATATTCCAAATTATTGAGATGTACAATCTTAAACATTTACTCATTAAATACTGAGTATGCAAACTCTCTAAGATATGGTGTGCTGAAAAGACTCCAAAAAGGAAAAATAAGAAAGGAAAAGAAACCCCCAAACTGTTTCTACAAGAATCATGTAATTAGGTAAGGAAGCCAAGTTCCAGAGTTTGCGTCCTCTCGAGATATAACTCGTAACGCACCGCGGTAAGGGCTGTGCGCGTGTGTAAGTGTTCCTGGAATTACAGACAGAACCCTCAGCCCTCACTGGAAGGGCTGCAGGAAGCCTCAGTCTGACAGATTCCACTCAGCCACATAATAGATGCTCCTAACCGGTAGGAATGAGGCACGGTTCCTCCAGGCAGAGGCGATAGGAAGAATGAACGTGCAAGACACCAAAGCTCTCGGCAACTTTGCAAAACTCTGGAATATAGTGTTGTACAAGGTATTTGATGCAGGATAGAATACTTACCTTGATAGCAAAACCAGACAAAGAAAATACAAGAAAAGAAAACAACCAACCAATAATCCCAGGGAACACAGACACAAAAGGCCTGTAAAATAATCGCAGAAAATTGAATCTCACAGAACATAAGAGTATTAGGACATATCCAAGTGGGATTTATCAGAAGAATGCAAAGTTAGTTCAACATTCACAATTCAATCAATTTAATTCACCAAATTAAAGGAATAAAGGAGAAAAACCATGGGGCTTTTCAATAGATGCAGAGAAACCATTTGAAAATTGAATACCATCCATGATTAAAAACTTGTGGCAAACTGAGAACAGAAGGGATTTTCTTTGCCTTGAATAATGTGCACATAAAAAATTTCTTCAGGGAACATCATTCTTAAGAGTGAAACATGAAATGCTTTCTTCTGGGACCAAAAGCGAGGCAGAGAAGGTCTATTCTCACCACTTCTGTTCAGCGCTGCTCTGGAGGTTCACCACAGTGAGGCATTAGAAGAGAGAAGACGGGAAGGAGAAAAGAAGGGAAGCAGAAAAGGGAGGGAGGCAGGCAACCCATTTTTTCTTTTCCTTTTTTTATTTTAAAAGGAATGAAACAGAATAAAGCCAGTCAAAACACAGCAGTGAAAATGGTACAGAACTTCAAAACAGGACAATAGGAAATCAACAATGGCTATCACAATATATCTTGCTATCTTCATAATAGTTGTCTATACCATCACACATAGCAAAATCAAACAGAACAAAACAGAATAAAAAAAATCAAAACAATAACATTGAATAAAATAAAACAATAAAATAGAACAAAACAAGGCAGTGAGAACAACACTGAACATTATTATCTTCAAAATAGTTGCTCAGGTTACCAGATACAGGAATAAAACAAAACGCTAAAATGGAACAAAACGTTGAATTTCAAAAAGCAAGACAGGAGGAAGTCCCCCATAGCTGGCACAGTGCACACTGCCATCCTCCAGGTAGATGCCCAGACCGCCAGCCCCAGGCCTGCAGAGCCAAGCGAACTATACAGGCATTGAGCTATTCCCTTCCTCTTAGTTGCTGTCATCTCACCCTGAGCCCTCCGAATCAGTGGGGTGTGTGTGCGCGCGCGCACATGCGCTCTACTGCTTTTGCAGCCCGCACACCAGCTGGCTTAGGGGAAGGCGTGGTTTCTCTTCTGGCTGGGGCTCTTTCCGATCAGTGTGGCGGTACTTACTTCATGGGAAGGCATAGTTTCTCTTCTCAGGCAACCCCTTTTTTAATGTGTTAAAAATATGGGCATACACTTCACAAAAGATTTAAATGGCTAATGGACACATGGAAAGGTGACTATCACAATGGGCTGCCACTAGAAAAAAATTAAAGTTACGAAGATTGGTAAACGTTGGCAAAGCTGTGCAGCTGCTAAGCTTCTCCTCCACTGCTGGAATAAATGAAAAGTGCTGTAGGCATTTTGGAAAGTGGTGTCACACACCTGCAGTGCTAGCATTCTGGAGGCTGAGGCAGGAGGTTTGCTGCAAGTTTGAGGTGAGCCTCAACTACATAGTGAGTTCAAGATCAACCTAAAACTACATAGTCAGACCCTGTTTTAAAAAAATAAATAAATAAATAAACAAACAAACAAACAAATGGTTAAACACAAATCTGCCAAGTGACCCAACCATTGCACTGCTAGATTTTCACCCAGAGAATGAGAACAAACACCCAGAGGAAGACTGGATGCCAAAGATTACAGCACCTTTATTTACAATAGCCAAACCTGGAAAACAACCCAACTGTTCACCAAAGAACAAAAGAATAAAGCATATTCATCAGGAAAAAAAGGACTGTTGAACTGTCAGTATGTACCGAAACATGGATCAATCTCAGATTGTGTTGAGTAGGACAAGCCAGACTTGAAGGATAATATATATTATCCTATTTAAACAAAACAAAAATCACATAGCACTGAAAAACCCAATAGTTTTTGCCTGGAGCTAAAGGATGGACTACAGACAATACAAAGACTCTTTCAGGGGTAAGGTATATTCAGTACCAGCCTTGGCTGCAACGGTAGTGCAAAAACATCCTAATAAATTGTTCACTTTAAATAAAGGGAGTTGATTATACATAAATTATTCCTCAGAAAAGTTAAGGAGGAAGTGAAGGGTTGGGCAAGGATGGACACAACAATAGTTCTAGCAGTGAACAGAGCCTGTGAGACTAAAGACAAAACCAAGCGCACACCCGCACCACAGCGCTTTTATTGACATTGGTGCTCGCCACCGATGTCTGATGCTGCAATGCCTGAGAAGCAGGATGGGATGGTTAAGTCAACGGATGGCAGAGAGCTGGAGCCAGGTTGGGGAAGAGTTAGAATAATCCGTGTAGTAATACGCCAGAGTTGCAAACATTGGCATAAACTCATGCTCATCTTACTACACCTAGGGATAGTTATAGAGAGAAACACTGATAAGTTATAAGAGGACATAAGGTTAGTACACACAGCGGCCTCCTTGCTGTCTGCTGAGAGGATTGAGAAGCAAGGTGACCCAGTAGCAGTGAGCAGATCTGCCACCTAAATCTTGGTTTGTAACATGATTCTCTGGTAAAAGGCACCAGGCATCCTTGAAGAAGTAGCCGACTTCAGGACTGGAATGAGCAGTATGTAAACTGACTGCGGAGCAGTATAGCAGCAGAAAGTAAAGGAATGGGAAGGAAGAAAAGGAAAAAGAGAGGAAGAAAAGAGGGGAAAGAGAGAAAATGGAAGGAGGCATGAAGGAAGGGAAAAGTAGGGAAAAGAAGAGAGGAAAAAAGATGGGAAAATCCTGTAATAACAGAGGTCCACCAAGGGGACATGGGAGGTAACAAAAGGAAGTACCAAGGGTCAAAGATTTGACAAAATAAAGTAACACAAACTTGGGCTATAAATACAGTGTTAAGATAAATACAGATGAGCTCATAGTAATAAAGACGACAACAGAATAAATACCAACGAGAAGACGCTTTCATGCCAGTGAGCTGCAAGGGCTCCTGCAGACACGGCCCTCAGGAGGCGAGGGGCACCCTCACCTGTGCACGGCCTGTGCACAGGTGCAGCAGGATGGTGAAAATCATGCCAACTCCCAGCTCCCCAACCCCGTTCTCCTGGTTCCAACAAAGCAAACATACGAGTTTGGTAGCTGAGGAAGACGCATTCTCTCTTTAAGAAGGGTGGAGAAAATTAATTTTTAAGGGACAATTTTAATCAGCTACTGCTTTGGAACCTCTCTTCTCCTACCAAAATATGTTAAGAGCCAAACCCGTGTTGACAGAGGAACTGGAAGGCAGGGTGATGATGAAAAGCTCTTTCTTACATTTTGAGCATTTGGACTTTAATCTGTCTTTTCCTCTCATTTTATCAAAAATGCGAGAAAATATCTTCCATCTTCCAAGTCCACACACACACAAACATTACTCACCGAAGTCCCCATCATGACTGCCAGCTACTGTACGAATCTCACTGAGCAGGGCAATCTGCTTTCCACTCTCTCCCAGAGACTCTGCTCCCCCTCTGGACACCTCCCCACCAAAAGACCTTCAAGACATCCACATGAAGGCATGTGTCAAGTCTCAGCTGCCTTGCTGCCTGGGATATCACTCCTTCCTCATCCCTGTGCCACCCCACTCTATCCCTCTTTTTCTTTCACAGTGTTTCAAAAATATAAGTTTACACAGGCATTGTGGTTCAGACCTAGATGCTCCCTAAAGTCTCCTGTGTTCAGAGATGGGACCTTCGGAAGGTGCCAGGAGCTGCTAACTCAGCAGTGGATTAAGCTCTGGATAAGTTCACAGCCAAATGTGCTGAAAGGAGGCGGGGCCAGGTCAGGAGAGGTGGCACTGGTGTGCGAACTGCATAGGTGCATCTTGTGCCCAGCTCCCCCTTTCTCTCGCTGCTTCTTGGCTACCATGAGACCAGCAGCTTTCCTCAGCCATGTCATAGCTGCCAAGGCAACCATGGACTGACCCTGACCCACAAAACCATGAGCCAAATTACACCTCTTCTCTTTCAAATTGTACCAGCTGTCAGGTATTTGGTCCCAGTGACAGGAGAGCTGCATGATACAGAAAATTGGTACCAGGAGCAGGGCACTGCTGTGGCTGTACCTGATTATGCAGTTTATCTGTTTTTTAATTAGTATACATTTGTAACTAGTTTACTCGGGGAGTGGATACATGTATTTATAGCTTGGTTCCTTTTTTTTTTTTAACCCCCTATCCCTTTCCTCCCACCTTGCTCCCTCCTCCTCTAAATGCCCTTTGTGTCTTTCTGTTCTTGCTGATACTATTAATCTTATGTTTGTTTCATATAATGTTTACATTCGTTGAGGTTGTAGGTAGGTTCCTATACCCGACATATCTTTGTTTTTATTTATTTCCTCTTCACCTCTCCCCTCCTCTCATGTCCTTTTCCATTTGCAAGAGCTCTAACCCCATATCTCCTTGTATCCACTTCTATCCATGCTTTATTGGGCCCTTTGTTTATACTTTGCCTTACTCAAATGAGACTTACTACATGATATTTCAGCTTCTGTTTCTGATTTGTTACTCAACCTTATATTTTCTAGATGCATCCATTTTCCTACGAATGACTCACATTTTTCCATCTTTATAGCTGAATACTATGCCATGAAGAACAGAATGACATTTCCTTTACCCAATAGTCTGATGCCTGGTAACGGTTGCTTCCTGACCATGTGATTTAGAAATCTTTGGAACTGGTATGTGGGAGGAGTTTGGAAAGTGCTGGGGATGTGGAATAGAGAAGCTCTAGAATGCTTTAAGCAGTTTGATAGGTGATTCTGGTCAGAGCACAAAAGACCAAAATGCTGATCGATACATGGACAGTAAAAACTAGCCTCCGGAGGTTTCAGGACTCCACTGGTTGTAGAGTTAGGGTCCATGTGTGCTACATTCTGGCAGAAAGTTTATTTTCACTTTGCCAATGTTCTGAGACTTTGCAGGAGACTGACATTAAGGGCACTGGGCTACTCTGGTGAAAGAAATTTTTATACAGCCCAACATTCAGGCTGAGGCATGGATACCACTGTCTGCCTTTAGCCAAATTTATAATAAAAATCGGGGGCAAAAGACAGCAGAAAATTTTGAAAAACTTAAATTTTGGCTCGGAAAAAAAGTTATGCATAATGTTCAGGCCCAAAGAGGTATGGTTGTTGAAGAAATTAGTACCATTAAAAAGGAACCAAGTAATTTTTTATTGGAATAAACAGTAAGATATCAGAGGGCATCTCAGATATCAATAAAATGCTACCCATTTTAGGCTCAAGGACATAAAACTGTAGAACTTTCATTTGAGAAAAGAGTCCTTGGGATGCTTGCTCAAGAAAGATCTCCTACTGAATTGTTTCTCCAGGATGTTCAGTAATCTTGGCATACAGAGGCTGCTTCAGCCATGGTGCAAGGGGGCCTGGCTACTGCTCAAACTGGCAGCTGACCAAGGCACTGTCCACATGATCTAGTTTTACTGGCATGCAGTAACTGTGGGGTCAGAAAGGATTGTACCCTGATTTTGAAGAGCCTGGAAGGTCATGAAAAGAATCTTTGAGAGGCCAATGCACAAAGCTGTGAGAGTGAAGCCAAAGGTACAGTGGACACTCTGGGAACTCCTGAAGATGTCAGGAAGCTGGATCATGCACTAAGGATAACTACAAACAGTGAGGAGAGAAAGACAGACAGACAGACAGACAGACAAGGAGGAAAGTACTACACGAACTGTAATCCACAAAGCTATCGGAGTGGGACTGCCTAAGTCCTTTGGAGTTCACATATGGCCACATCCTGTCCTAGGAACTGGATACAGAATCATGAGCTTTAATGCTCATCCTACTGGGTTTCAATCATACTTTCATCTTATTCCTTCTTATCCTCCCATTCTTCCCTTTGGGAATGGAAATGTTCACTCCATGCTGTTGTATGTTGGAAGTATTTAACTTTCTTTTCTGATTTTTTACAGATGCTCATAGCTAAGAGTTTGATTTGAGTCACAGAGAATTTGGACTTGAAGTTTTCTGCACCGCTGAAACTCTAAGCCTTTGGCAACTCTTAGAGATGGACTAAATGCATTTTACATAATGAGCTGGACATGAGCCTTTTAGGGGGCAGGACAGGATGTTACGGTTTAGATCTACAATGTTCCCCAGAGGTCTCACGTGTCCAGAGGTGGGGCTTTTGGAAGGTGAATGCATCATGGGCGTGCTACGGTTCATAGTCCAACGTGCTGTTATGAAGTGGGGCCTGATTACAAGAGGCAGGTCACGGGGAGTGTGGCCCACATGGGTGAATTCATGTCCCTGTCTCTTGTCTTCTCTCGTTGTTGCCATGAGTTTCTTTCCACCATGCTGTTCTGCCATGCCATTTCTACCTTGGAACCAGCCAACCACGGACTGAAACCAAACCCCAAAACTATAAGCGTCTCTCCCTTTAAGCTGTGGGTGTTGGTTGTTTTGCTCCAGCAATGGGAAAGCTGACTGATGTGGCAGGGATCTGGCCATGGCTCTCTTCCCATCTTGTGTACCTTCAGGTGATCTCTGTCTGAGGTTCACCTTGGCGCTGATGTCCCCTTCTTCCTTACTCTCTTCCATCGATCTGATGGCCCTGTGATGCCAGGACCATACCCACCACATCTGTGGACAGTCCCTCTGTGCTGGGGCTAATCACCCCCACCGCACTGCGCTCTGGTGGGCTCTCTCACTCCCAAGGCCCCACTGACCACCTCTGTGCAGACCTCTGACCTGTTCTCCTGGCTGTGCCGCACCCCTGCACCGGCTGCACCTCCGTGCTTCTGCTCTCACGCCTTACTTGAGTGCCTGACTCCAACCACCCCTCAGTACGACCTTCTCGCCCACTCCCTTGGCCTGACAGTTACGTCTCTACCATAGGTCTGACCTTTCTACCTTGAGCCCAGGTCTCTTTCTGAAGCACCCAGCTAAAACTAAACTCCCTATTGCAACAAGCAAAACAAACTCGTGCTCCTCGTGCTCCTCTCAATCCCCTTCTCTGGCAATGGCACGTACACAGTGCCCAGATACCCAAGAGTCATCCTAAGCGTGTATCCCGCTCTTCCTGTGCCTCACACTAGTCACCAAATTCAATGATCCTACCTTCTAAGTTGCGGTTATCAGTTCTTCCGTGTACACTTACTGCCACTCTCCTAGCTCAGCTTTTATTACCTCCTGCCCAGAACATTCAACTTGGCTACTGACCTACTGTCCTAGCACACATCTCAGCCGTCTCCAGTGTGCCCTCCACACTGCCATCACGGAGACCCTCCCAGCACGTGGTGATGCAGTCACACGGGTCAAAATTCTACCCCATCCCCAAGCACGGCATGGAAGCTGTCTGCTAACAGGATCCACCTTGCCAGCATCCTGTCCCCACTCCGCACACACTGACAGTTCCATTTGTCACCGTGACCGATGTCTTTAGATATGGGACCCCCATCAGGAAAAGTGCCCTCATGGAACAGAAAACACTCACTCATCCTCCATGTCCAGCTCCAATACCACCTCCACTAAGTACGCTGGCCAGCACTTAGATACGGCCTCTCCCACACACTCACTGTAGCAGTCCATGTCCTCTGAGGGCAACGAGCCTATTGTATGTTCATCATTTGCACATGAGTCTGTCTATTGAACTGGTAGCTTGGGAAAAGAAATTATTTTTTGTAACACCACACCTGGCACACAGATGTTGAGCAGATATCTGTTGACTGACTATATGAAGTCATTCCAAAGCCTGTTCCAACACTGCCATTTTCTCACCACATCACCCACTGCTAAGCTTTTCTTTTTCTTTTCTGTCATGGTCCTGTGCATGCCAGGCAAGCACTCTGCCACTGAGCCACCTCTCAAGCGCCATTCTTAACCTTTACATATGCCAGAACACGCATAATGACACTACTGTTGCAGGGCAGACGGAAAATTATTTTGTAAATACAGGTATTAAAACTAAAATAACTTGTATAAGCTTTAAGAAAACTTAAGGTTTTGAAAAATAGGCTACAGTGACAGTGCAGGAAGGTATAGCAATGTCATATGGGGGCTGGGAAAACAGCCATGCTATCCTCTGGGCAATCCAGCATTTTCTTTCTTTCCTTAAATGGCTTTGCAGTGTGTGTGTGTGTGTGTGTGTGTGTGACTACATCTCTCAGAATTTTGGATTCTAAAAACATATTAAGAACAATCCTTAAGACAAAAGGATTCTTCTCTGAGCAAGAAGAAAATCCCAGAATCCTATGCATGTATTTTATTCACTCATTGCTGTTTTCCTTTCTCTCTCTCTCTCCCCAAAGAAAGCCATTATCTGTTGGCATCTCTGGGCATTTTGCCCAGCTTAGCTTAATTTTTTCATCTGTTCAGTCTTTTCTGAGTGTATTGTGACTGATACTTCTAAATGACAGTTTAGCATTTTCTTTTTCTTTTTAAATCCCCTCCACACTAGGATCATGACTGGGACCAACAGCAGGTGTTAGGCAGCAAACATGATTTTCTGCACACTGCTCAGGTTTTAAGTTAAGGGCATATCAAAGTTGAAACCCCAAAACAATCTTCTTAATTAGCTTAGTAATCACTGCTCTCAAATCAAGCATTATCAGGCCAAAAAACCCTCTAAAACACGACAGGCTTCAATAACCAAAATATATTTAAAAACAGGCTATTCATTCCTACATCCTGTTCCACTTTCGGTCCTCATGAGAGGGCTTCCAATCGCAACCCCCAGATTAATTAGGAATATCCTTATTGGTACTGCTTTCTAGCAGCATGCTAAAAATATTCTCAACTTCTGAGTACACTAAAGAAAACCCACGAAATGCAGAGAACAGCCATGAAGCAGACGGTCTATTTTGTTTTAACGGTGTTTATGGTGGCAGTAGGCTGCTCAGGCTCCACCCCCAGCCTCTAACTGTGAAAAGCGGCCTCACACGCAAAGCAAACGATGTAGCTTCCAAGGCAAAGGCAGTGCACTTTGCAGCTTCCTAAAGGCCACCCGACGCAGGCTTCGGCCCAAGCAGGCACATCAGTGTGTGTGACCAGGACACTTGTGTCCTGTGGCACCTTCTCAGTGGCTCCTATGCACAGGTGAAGCTACCCGTGTGCACCTCAGGAAACCACAGGACTCCCCTGGTTATGATTTCTGTTACCCAAAGCCGAGGAGGTAACTAAAAGAATTGGAAACTTGACTCCTTAGAGACAAGCACACGCCCAGATCGCACAGTCCTTCCTCCCAGATCCTTTATGGGATCCTTGAGTCCCATTTTGCTCAGTGTAATCTTATTATTTCATTCTACGAATACTTTGAATATTACATATTGTGATAGCAAACTGATTGGGTCAAACTGAGTATGAAACACCGAGCTAAATTGGACCAGCACAGTTCTGGGTGTGGCTGAAGGGATTCAGTGGAGAAAGAAGCCCCTCCTAGGAGCACCCACCAACAGGCCTGGTGTCTGGATGGAATAAAAGGGAAATGAAGGCAGAAGGCTCACTTCTGCAGCTCCAGTCTCCACTTTCTCCTTGGACGTTGTTGTCTTCTGGCTTCTAGTGCAGACACGCAGGCCCCCAAGCGGGACCTGCGTGGGACACTGCCCTCGGGCACCAGCAGACAGACAGCCCTTTCCCACTCCTCCGTACCCAGCTCTGCAGGCACCCAGTACAAGCCAACTGTGTCAACTCACACATTCATATATCGTGCACTCAGTCTGCTTCTCCAGGAAGCACTGACACACAGAATCAGACATAGTTAATGAGATTTCCAAGCAATTACAAAGCAATACATACAATCCTCCTGTCAGTAACATTAGACGTTTTCAAACCTAAATGGCAGACACTTTTTCCTTCCCCTCTCCCTGGCTCGGGCTGCTTGTCCTCCAAAGCACCTTAATGTCTCCCTCTAAATCGTGGCTGAGTCACAGTCGTTCCTGTGAGGTCAAGTGTTCAGTCTCCTGCTCAGCCAAGGGAGACCGAAATACCGCACGGGAAAAAAAAGAATGTGATACTGACAAAGGCAGCAAGATTCGTTAGAAGTGGACGGGGCTGTGGCCCTGAAGCAAGGCCAGCTGCTGGTTTCAAATAGGAGCCTAAAGAGAATTCTTTCTGTGGTCTGTTGGCCATTTCAGAACTTTGGAAATGGAATGGTCAATTCATCAGAAAGAAATAGCAGGTGAGTATGGCGGACTTTGGGGGCCCTACAAGGGAGAGACCCTGGCACATCGGGACCTGCACCATGTGGTTGACTCAGGGTGCCAGGAAAACAAGGAGCTCCTTCCTTCTGGGGGGCAGCTGAGAGTGTGGCAGACTTTCGGTGGCCCAAAGGAGAGAGAGACCCTGGCGCATCGGGACCTGCACTGTGCGGTTTACTCGGGGTGCCAGGAGAACAAGGAACTCCTCTCCTTTCTGGGGGGCAGCTGTGATCCTGCCGGCGTGAGGGCTGAGAAGCAGACATCTCATGTCATCCTGTCCCCTGTCCTGTGTTCCCCCTCCCCCTCCCCCTGCTTAGCAAGTGGAAGCCAGTGAATTACACATCTTGTGAAAAGATTGACTATGTTATTTAGTATGAGCTCCCCATATGCAAAGATATGGGCAACCATTTGGAAGAAAACAAGAGACAATATGACAGATAGTGAAGATCTCTGGTTGTCTAGCTTTGAAATTTATGCTTTCTTATGTCCTGTTCTGTTTTGTTGTGTTTAATTTTACCCCTTTTTAAAATAAAATAAAAAAATTTTAAAAAAAAGAAGTGGCCGGGGCTAATAAAAACAAACAACACATGTAAAGCAAAGATTCCTTTTAACTCCTCTTCATCCATCTCCAATCAGATGCTATCGAGAAATCAAAGTCATGAGATTACCGTTCCTGTATCCGTGGCTTCTGTTCCACTCCAGGTTAAGACTGCCCACACCAAAGCCCTGAATGTTGTTCCTAGGGACTTTCCCTGGCTGATGACTCTGCTTTATATGTAGCACGTCTATTCCATGGCCTGCTCCCGCATGTGTGTCCCAAGAATGCTGAGACCACGGGCCAATGGTACTGGGCAGACTACTGTGGCTGTGGGTGAGCCAGAACCCAGCAGTGGTTCCCACCTGGCCACCAGCGTACCAGGGACTTTCTGCGACATAAATCACTGGTGAGCAGGCAGAGACCTGGAGATCCCTGTAGAACTGCAATAGAGCAGACATTGTTGAAATGCAGGTAAGTTTTATATGTTATTCTCAATCTCTCCATCCAAATTAACTGATCACTTAAGAGGGAGCAAAGGACAGTGTCCAAGGGGTATATTTCAAGGAAACCTGTCTTTGTCAGGACTCAAGGACAGTGTTATGGATTAAAAACCGGTGGTCAACTTAGCACCAGCTGAATTAAATCTGCGGAGTACAGACAGCCCACCTGAGGAGAGTTACCAGCATAAAGAGAGACGTGGAGAGAAACAGTGGTGCATTGTGAGTGCCCTGAAGTGCTGCTGTTCAGAGCTGTTGGCTCCCCTGGAGGAGCTCGTCATGCTGGCTCCCCCAGCATGAATTCGGCCATTCTCAGCAGAGGCGCTCGGGATCTTGTCAGAGAGGGCGGCTGTGGTTCACCTTGGGGGAGCTCTGTTCCTTACATTGAGCATCGCTTCCTGGCTCTGGAGGGGAAGACGTGTGCTCCAGGAGAAACTTGTCACGCTGGCTTCCTGATATGAACTTGGCTGTTCTCATCATTGAAGAAGCTCCAGACCTCATTGGGCAGAGGATGCCTGTGGTATTTCTCAGGGCAGCCTTGGTCCTTATTTTGAGTGTTGTTTCTTGGTTCCAGTGTAGAACCCTCAACCTACCAGCACAGCTCCTTCACTCCACTGGCATAGACTTTGTAGCTTCCACTGCTGACCTCTGGGCCTTCCCAGCACAGATCCATAAAACAGACTTGCATGAGCCATTGTCATGAGCTCTGAACCTCATAGGGGCCATCATCATGGGCTCCAGGTCTTCAGCTGGACTCACGAAGGACACTGCAGTGGAATCTAGACCTTCAGCTGGATTTTCTAGGTCTTTAGTGTTGTGCACAGATTTCCTGCACTTTCTTGTATTTAACTCTGGGTGACCAACATACAGATAATATTGTAAATTCTGTGTCCTGTATGTAACTGTTCTCCTTGTAACCCCTGACTACGAGACAGCCTATCCATTTTGGGAATTCAGGGCTACACACACACACACACACACACACACACACACAAACACACACACTAAGCTGTGATCTCCAGCCAAATCATAAAAGGGTTTTTATTTCCAAAGAAGAGGTTTTTTAAAAAATGTTATTTTATGTATGTATGTATGTATGTATGTGTCTTTCAGTTCTCTCAGACACCTGAATGCTTAAGAACCTAGTCTATTACTAAAATAATTTGTTTTTCCAAGGAAAATCAGAAGAATAGAAGTAAATCATGTGTTACTTTAATCCTAGTAATTGCAACCATTTCTAGGGCCTCTGCACCCACTTATATCCTAAATTTAAATCTCTGAATGAGATCATGCTTCTACAGCTTAAATAGATTCAGGTATCTCTATGGATGTCCACAGACATCTCAATTCAATATGTCCAAAATACGCACCAAACCCGCTCATTCCTGTTTCATGTTTTAGTTGAAAGTATCAAAATTCATCTAGAAAAGTACCTGGTAGTCAAGAATAATCGGGACATGAATGAAACTGGTCAGTTGGGGCGGACTGGTAGGTAGCAGGAGAGAGACCCTCTCTGAGAGAGACAGCTCAAATGCCAGAATAAAACACCCGGGAGAGACCCAAACACACAGAGATGGACTCTCACAACCCACGCAGAAACTAAAGTGCAAAAAACTGCTCAGATATGAGGTCCCGGGGCTACTATTTATTAGTGAAGATAAGATCAGCGAGCACGGCGCCCTCCTCGAGCCGCCTGAATCCCTGCCCGACCTGAACAAGCGATCTGCACCGAAGTGAATGGCTTGAGCCGCCGGAGTGTGGAGCTGAATAGCCCTGCATGCAGCTTGCCCCGACCGGCCCTGCACACGACCCACCCAGAGGCACCTTGAATTCCCACCGCAGCCGCGCTGAAGTCGGAGGTCAGGGAGACCAGCAGTTCTCGGGGAAGCGGTGAGTGATGGGAATAAGACCCTCCCACAGGAAAGGGGAAACCAACTGGACAACATGTTGGATTTCGGCAGGAGAGCCCTAACTCCATAAGGAAGTGGCTTCAGCTAGTTGTTCCCCTTGCCAAGCGGATTGGTGGAATCTGCTTGCACTAGGCTGCGCCCCTGAGATCAGTGCACACTGACGCAGTGAAGGCCTGAAAAGGGTGACTGGCCCAGAAGGGAGGAGCTAACGCACATTGCCCATGGGTGAACTCTAATCTCTGATAACCTATTGAAGAGGGCTAAAGCTCCTAGCCTGCACCCTCTAGAGGAGCCTTAATCAACAAGAAAAGGGTCTGGGAATTACACTGTACACTTGTATGGAAGGAACCAAAAACATGACGAAAGGGAGAAATAAGAAACAACTCCCAGCCCCCAACCCTGAGAACATTGATCCAGGAGAGGTAAATACAAAGGAGATTGAGGGCAGCAAAAATGCAACATCAAACACAGCATTAGCGGACATAAAGATATATCTTCAGGACCTCGTAAGCGGGACCAAAACTGAAATATTAATTCAAATTAAACAAGAGATAAGTAGATTAATAAAAGAAGGGCTGGGCACCTCTCAAGAAGACACAGACAGAAGAATGGAGGAACACAAATGGAGAGAAAAATTTAATGAAGAATTCAGGAAAAACCTAGAAATCATGAAACAGATTCAAAGAGATTATAAGGAAACTAAAGACTCCATAGAAAGCTGGCAAAACTGCTTCAAAGAAACCAAAGATAGATTATCAAAAGTTGAACACAGGCTTGCAGTGTGGGGTCATGAAAGGGAAGATCTCTTAAAAATAACAAGGGAGCAGGCAGTAAAGACACAAAGACTCGAAGATGAAAAGAGGATCTATAACTTAAGAATAAAGTATGTGAATGAAGAAGCAGGAATCAAACCAGAGGAATTACAAAGGCTATTCACAGAAATTATTAAAGAAAATTTCCCAAGCATAGAAAAAAGAAATGATATGCAGAGGTATGAAGCATACACAACTCCAGCCACCTACAACCCAAACAGAGCTACACCCAGACACATAATAATCAAGATCCCAGAAATTCAATATAAGAACAGAATATTAAAAGCCATCCGAGAAAAGAAACAGATCACCTATAAAGGAAAACCCATCAAAATCATGGCAGACTTCTCGACACAGACCATCAGGTCAAGAAGAGCTTGGAGTAAAGTAATTCAAGCGCTGAAGGAGAACAATCTCCAGCCC
>PVJX010011884.1:0-52836 GCA_004027295.1 Dolichotis patagonum | reverse complement strand
GCAGAAGCTTTTTGATTCGGTGTGATCCCTGTTTGTTGATTTTTGGTACTATCCTGTGCAACAAACTTCTGTTCAGAAACTCCTTGCCTATACTTATGTCTTCAAGAGTTTCCTATTTTATGTACCAGCAGTTTAAGTGTTTCTGTTTTAACACTTGTTTGGTTTACTTAAATTTTAGCTTAGTATATGGTGAGAGAAATGGATGTAGATCCAGTCTTCTCCATGTGGATTATCAGTTTTCCAGCACCATTTATAAAGAGGCATTCTTCCAGTGTATATTTTGAACTTTCATCAGAGATCAAATAAGAGAATGTGCATGAGGTTGTTTATTTTCTCTGTTCCATTGATCCTCATGTCATTTTTTTTTGCCTTACTATGCAGCTTTGTATTATAATTTCATTGTGATGCCTCTTGCTTTGGTCTTGTTACTCAGGATTGCTTTTGCTATTCTGGGTCTGTATGATTCCATGTGAATTTTAGGAATGTTTTCTCTAGCTGTGTGAAAAATCCTCTTGGCTTTCAAATTGGTATTGGATTACATTTGTATATCAATTTTGGAAGTATGGGCATTTGGACTATGTATATTGGTTTTGGGTATCTAGGAACATGGGCTAGCTTTCCATTTTTTGATGTCTGCTTTGATTTCCTTTTTCCGAGTACTGTAGTTTTCATTGTAGATTGTAAAAATTAGTCTAAGATTCCTTGTTTTGTTTTGTTTTGTTTTGTTTTCCTTGATGCTATTGTCAATGGTATTTTTTCCTAATTTCTTTTTCAGTGGGTTCATTGTTAGTGTGCAGGAACACTGTTGGCTTTTTGTGTGTTGATTTTGTATCTTGCAACATGCACAAATACAGTTATGAGCATTTTTATGCTGCCTTGAACCACTGGTGGTATATGCATGAATGTCCTATGGGCTGGTTTGTAGCACTGGCAGCACAAGTGTGCAGTCACGCATGGGATGTCATGCACGTACCACCAGTGGGTGAAGCTGGCCAACTGTGAGACATACAAATTACAGTCTTTCCCTTTTACTTAATTGCTCAACCTACCTGGTGTATTCATTCTATTAGCCTTTTTGTCATACTTAGATTCAATGTATCATTCTAGGACATTCTTGAGAATGTTTTGGAGTGCTAGTTTGCCAGTCATTAATTTATTTGTATACTTTTGCCATGAAAATACCTTGTTTCTCCTTCGATTTTGAATGACTGTGTTGCAGAATTTATCAGCCTGGGTTGGAAAGTTTTTTGTTGCACTTGAAACACTTCACTTGATACTCTACTGGGGTTTTAGATTTGTGTTGAGAAGTTCACTGTCATTCTAATGGTTTTACATTTATAACTGATTTGTTGCTTTTCTCTAACCACTTTAAGAATCTGTTTTAGTGTCATACTTCTGGTATATTGGCTATGATGTGTTGTAGGGAGGTATATTTTTTATGGAGAGGTTCTTGAGGTTTTGTATATGTCAGTTATCTGCATGTGAAATTCTTGGCCCTAATTTGGAAAATTTTCTGCCATTATTTAAGCAAATGGGTTTTTTAAAAAATGCCATTTGTGTTATCTTATGAGTTTTCGCTAATTGGAATTAATCTTGGTTTAGTCTTCTTTGTGTCATCTAGGAGTTATTGGATGCATTTTTCATGTTCACTTGCTTTTAAGGCATCTCTCTTTAACTGTTCGCTGACAACAGTTCTGTCTTCTAGTTCCAAGACTCTGCACTCACATTTTTCACTTCTGCTGCCATTATTTTCATTAGAATTTTCTGCTGAATTTTCATTTGGAACCTTATTATAGGCGTTAATTCTCTTTCATGCTAGTTCATGTTTTGCATCATTTTGTTTAGCTCTGCTAACTTTATTTAGTGTATTCTATAGACTGGCTGATAATTTTATATACTTGGCCCAATATCTGTTTACTTGTCTTCTGTGAGCGTCCCAAATCCCATTGCTGCCTCATGGATTTTCTCTGGAGTATCTGGGAGTTTTGGAGGCATTTTGTTGGCTTGTCTTATGATTCTATTTTTTATTTGTTTGTTTTTGTGTTGAGACCTGCAGTTTTATTGCACTGGAAACATTTGTTTCTAGTAATAAGACTTTAGTTAAATGCTATTTTTTGGTATTTTCCTCTGGGCAAAGATAACTATTGGCCTTTGCTTCTGTCATAGGATCCACCTATCTCTGTTTATTTGGGATGGTAGGTGGCAGTGTACTTAGTTTAGTATCCAATTCTCAAGGAATGGGCCACAGGATTATTAATGACCCTTAGGAAATGCAATATTAGTATCCCAGTAAACCCATTTAATAGAAATAGCTATGTCATCTTGGCTATAGTTATAAAATCAGCATTAATTAAAACATAAAATACAAATTAAATATTGACAATATTTAATAGGACTAATAATGTACCACCCTTAACCATAGAAGAGATCAATAGTATAAAAACTCAGAGAAGGCAACTGACCTACATTTAATATCTACTAAAGGAACAACTTTATTAACAATAGAACAATTTTCAATAAGTATATATCTAGAGATTCATAGAGCTAGATACACTAGTAAAAGTAGATGGACTGGGCAACTGGAGAATAAAAAAAGCACAATTGAGAAGTTAATGGGTTATGAGAAGGAGGAGAGAAAAGTGAGATAGGGCATCTTATTGAGGAGAATAGATGAAATGAAAGAAGAGAAGGACGAAAGATTGAAAGTGCAAAAGACAAAAGGAGCAATAAGAAACAAAAAGAAAAAAGATAACCCTAAACCCACAGAAAAGCTCAAAGAAGGAAAGATAGAAAGAATAAAAAATAGAAAAATCATTTCAAAAAGTTTGAATCAAGGAAAAAAGAGTCCTGTGTTTTTGAATGAGTGGTTTCTTTTTATGATCTGCAGGCTTGAGATCCAACCAGTAACAGTTTTCTCTACCTAGCTCCAGGGCCTATGGGCCTTTGAGGTGCCTTCCCTGCTCCAGAGGCCTTTCTGCTGCTTTACTGCAGACTTTGGTTACTATCCAAGTGAGTTGCGTTCTTGTTCCTCTTCATGCATACATACTAGGTCATCCCTCTGGTCTCTGCTGGATGTCGGCTGTGGGGCATCAAGTGGACTGCTGAACCGAATGTTGACAGTCACAGGGTTTGGTTGTTTCCTTCTCTTCCCAGTCACTGTCCTTGTCCATGATCATGTCTTGTGGGTAGTCCTTGCCTCTGCTACCCTATGCCAAGAGGAAGCAAAATTTAGAGCTGCCTTTCAGTTGGTGGATGGCCTCACCCTTGTGTTGGTGGGGGACACTGAGTTTGGCATAGGCCTGCTTGTTGTGTGGGGGGGTAGTGTTGTGTGCCTTTCTGCATATGTCTCCTTGCTTGTCTCAGTGGAGGGTCCCCACAAGTCCAGTGTGGGCCTTGAACAATACACTTTCAAACAAACAGTGGGTGGTTGAAGAGATCAGGAGAGAAATTTAAAACTCCTTGAAATAAATGAAAATTGAGAGGTAGCATACTAAAATCTGTGGGATAAAACAACAGTATGAGGAGGGAAATTTAAAGCTAATGAATGCCTATATTCTAAAAAGTAGAAATGTTTTAAATAAACAATCTAACAATATATCCTAAGGCCTTAGGAAAGTAAGAAGAGATCAAATCCTAAACTAATAGTAGGAAAGAAATAACAAAGATCAGAGCAAAAATAAATGAAATAAAATGTAAGCAATAAAAAGATCAAGGATTGGTTCTTTGAAAAGACAAATAAGATTGACAAACCTTTAGACTTACAGCAGTAAACAACAAAATAGAGAAGGTGCATGTAAATGACAGAGATGACAAGAGGTACATTACTGATACTACTGAAATCAAAAGGCCATTTAGTGGTATTTAGAAGAATGCTATGGCATAAAATTAGACAAATTTATGGACACACATGTGCTACCAACACTGGACCAAGATAATGTAAGAAATCTGGACAGAATAAGTATAAGTAATGAGATTAAATCAATAGTAAAAGTTCTTCCATCAAACAGAAGTGCGGGACCAGCTGAAGTTACGGCTGACTTGTATCAAATACTTAAAGGAAGTGGCACCAATGCTTTTGAAACTATTCCATATAATTAAAAGGAGGGAAACTTTCAGACTTACTCTATGAGACTGTTATTATTCTTTACCAAAAACTGACAAAATCACAACAAAGAAAGAAAATTATAGATGAATATTCTTATTCAATGCAGATGCAAAATCTTCAACATAATAGTAGCCAATCAAATTTTAATACATCAGAAAGGTGATACACTGTGACTAGGTTGATTTTATTTCAGAGATGAAAGAAAGGCTTAACATATGCCAATCAATAAACAAAATATGTCATATAAAAAGTGAAGGATAAAGATTGTATGAACAAATTAGATAAACAAGATCATATCTGACCATAGTATAACCTATGCATGCCATTCAGCCAACATCATACTAAATAGGGCAAATTCAAAAATGTTTTCTCTTAAGATCAGGAATGAGACAAAGATGTCCCACACTCACTGATCCTGTATAAAATAATAGTAGGAGCTTTGCTCAAAGCAGTTGGGTAAGAGAAAGTCAGAAAAGGTGTACAAATAGGAAATGAGAAGTTAAATTATGTGTGTTGGATATGATACGGTTCTATACGTAGAAAAACCTCAAAGCTCCACTAAACAGTACTAGAATTGATAAATGAATTCAATAAAGTGGCAAGCTATGAAAATGACATAATTTCACAAAATTAGTAATTTTTCTGTACAACAATAATAAATTTCCTGAGAAAGAAATCATGAAAGTAATAGCATAGCAGTAGAAACTAATGGAAAATCTTCTATTATAGACACAAACTACAATAAAATAAAATATCTAGGAATACAATAAGAAGCGAAAAATGTCAACATTGAAAATTGCAAGCCACGCCGGGGATTTAGCTCAGTGGCTTAAGCGCCTGCCTGGCAAGCGTGAGGTCGTGAGTTCGATCCCCAGTACCCAAAAAAAAAAAAAAAAAAAAAAAAAAAAAAAAAAGAAAAAGCCACGAAAAAAGAAGTTGAGGAAGACCCTAAGAAAAGACCACCTATGCTTATAAGTTGGAAGAATTAATACACTTCAAATGCTCATACTGCTCAAACTATTTTATAGATTCAGTGAAATCTCTTATCAAATCACTGATGATATTCCTTATAAAATTAGAAAAACTCTAAAAATCATATAGAAGTAATAAAAAGAACAATCCAGAGCACCTCCCACTACTCATACCAACCACTTGCATCTACTGATTTGCTGGATTTTTTTTCCCTCTCTTTTCGCTTAGGTTGTATGTCCGCTACCCTCACAAAGACCTGTATGTATTGAGTTCCATTCTTTCTGAAAGAACTTGCTCTGGAAATTCACTCCTGATGTGTCATTTCTTTTTCCCATCCCTTTTGCATCTTTTTCTGCATAAAACTCTATAATGTTTATGATCTCAAAGACAACAATAGCAAAAGCCTTGACTGATCTCACGTTCCCATTTAGCTACTGCACCTGCACTGGACCTCCTTAGCTGTCTCCATTTTCTCTCCTCTCATGGTTACTGCATCCAAACATGCTTTGCTCGCTCCACGTCACTAACAGCTGTCTTGTCAAAGTCACCACTGATTTCCATGTTACTTAATCTGTTGTTTTATTCTGAGTCTTTATCCCAATGAGCTCTGAGGCTTATTTCACCAGGTTGATTATTCCCTCCTTCAAATGCTTTCTTCACTTGGTTTTTATAGCTCACACACTTCTGGTTTTATTACTCAATCTCCTGGATCATGTCTCCTCTACCCATGGTGTCTGAATGTAGAACTATTCCAAGGCTAGATAGTGAATGGTATTTACAATATCCATTTACTCACAGTGCCATCATCATGTCTTGGCATTGGGCTTTACCTGTAGTAAAGACTTCCTAGCATAGCTGAACTTCTAAGTTATTGTTAAAAAACAAACTTCTTTCTTTACCCTTCAGTATAAAGTTTTCTTTTGAAAAATGACGTGTTCTGCCTCAGGAAATTGTGAATTTTTATTTTATTTTATTTTGTGTGTGTGTGTGTGCTGGGGATCGAACTCATGGCCTCGAGCCTGCCATGCAGGCAAGCACTTATACTGCTGAGCTAAATCCCCAGCCTTTTGAAATTGTTAATTTTTGATCAGTGGATATGTGTTAGGCACTTCTCAGTAGAGAAGGAGAGATTTATTTTGGCTCACAGTTTCAGAGGATTTAGTTCCTGGTAAGCCAGCTCCAACGCAGAAAGGTCATGGTATAAGACAGGGCAGAGGACAGCTGCGCAGTGCATGGCAGCCAGGAAGCAGGAACAATCAAGGAGGAGCCAGGGACAAGAATATACCCTTTCAGGTTGCATCTCCAACAAGGCTCCACCCCTTACGGCACATGCAACTGCAAATTCACCAATGGATCTGTCCAATGAGTACATTACTCTCATGACCCAAATGCATTCCAAAAGCACACTTCTGAACACATGAGACTTTTGGGGGACAATTTAGATGTGAATCATAGCAGAACATATTCATACGAACTGGATTACAATTTTGACTGTGATTCTCACTTAAATATTTCATGCCTCTGAGATTGTTGTTTAAGTTAAAATCCACTCTGAAAATGTGTTCATGTTTAAGTAGGAAGTATGGTTATATCATGGGGACAATAAGTCATAATGACATGTGTTGAGTGACTTTTTTACTAGGAACTGTGCAAGGTAGGCACTTACATCTCCTATTTTATTTAATTCTTAAAATAATCGTATAAGATTTCAACACTTATCCTTGTTTGGTAGGGAAGAAAACAGGCTTGGAGAGTTTTAGCTGCACATTATCATAGTAAGTAAACTGTGGAGAGGATTAAGAGACTTCGGGGCCTCTGAAGTTTCTGCCTTACAGATGACCAAATATCGTTACAAATAAGAAACTGGCACAAATGAAATAGGTGATGCCAGAAATGTACATTTTCCTCCATATTCTCCCACATCTATTAACATCTGAGGTAATCTTTGAAAGTATCAAGGAGAAACTATCTTTTTTTCTCATTTTTTTTTATTTTAAAAAGAATAAAACCAAACCAAACAAAACAGAATAGAGCTAATTAGAACAGAACAATGAAAGTGATACAAGACTTCAAAAAAAATAGGAAATCAACAATGGGTACCATAATGTCTCTTTATTTTCTTCAAAATAGCTGTCCATACTGTCAGACATAAGAAAATCAAAACAGAACAGAACAAAAACAATCAAAGCAAAAGAATGAAAGCATTTCAAAACAAGATAATAGGAAATCAATAATGGCTACCACAATACATTCCTTGATCTTCAAAATAGCTGTCCATACCATCAGTCACAGTTAATCAGAAAAAGACAGAATAAAACCAAACTTAACAAAACTTTAAAACAGGAATTCAAAACAAAATAATAGAAGATTAACAATAGTTACCACCTTTCCTTTTTAGACATTTTCTGTCCTATCACTTTCATAGTATCTGTTGTACATTTTGTTATTTTTTAATTTTTATTTTAAAGAGAATAAAACCAAGCAAAATAATACAGTATAAAGCCAATTAAAACAAACCAATGTAAATGACACAGGCCTTCAATAGGAAAACAACAATGGTTACCATAATATCTCTTGTGTTCAAAGTAGCTGCAGATACCTTCAGACATAATAAAAAGCAAACAAATAGAACAAAATAGAACCAATAAAAACAAGACAATGAATGCTTCTTGTTGTCTTCCCCCAGTCTGCAAGTGGTGCCAACTCATGGGAAAAGGCTGGCATCTGGCTGTCCCCCCGGTGGCCTGCACATGGCACTGACTCCTAGCGAGGGCTTGCTTCTTGGTGACTTCTTGTTCTTTTCCCCTACAGTCTGCTGGAGAAATCGTTTTTAATAACACTGAAGAAAGCTGCCTAATTGACAGTTTTGGTCCTCTACCGATTTACTTTCGTATTTTGTTGGCTATGTTAGAACCTCATCTTACCAGTGCTGTTAACTAATTTCTATCAGGCAGGTGCTTACGCCGCTGAGCTAAATCCCCGGCCTAACTAATTTTTGTAAAAGTGGATTAATCTCCCATGTTTGCTTGTCTTTTTTCTGCTGCTTTTTGGGTTCTTCCACTTAAGCATTTTGAAACTGCTTATTGAAACCATTGTCATTTGAAAAATTGGGCTTAAGAAACTGGACTTTATATATATCTTCCTGACATTATTGTTAAAAATGGTTACCATTTATTGAGAACATACTATGTTCCAAGCATCCTCCTTTATATGAATTATTACATTGAATCCTTATTGTACAGCTGAAAAAACTGGGGCAATGGGAGGTTAACTTATCTGCCCTGATCTTTTGAAGTAGTGAGAGGCTGAGCTGAAGTCTTCTATTCTGAAGTGTGTGCATGTAAGTACTTTGCAATTGTGCCTTCTATGAGCTGCACTAAAGATATATTTAGCACTACAACTGCATATGGCTTTTCTTTATGTAACTAATTTACAATGATGTTGTAGCTTAATGTACTGAGATGACCTGATCATTTTTCTCTTTAGGTTTGAGACAGCAGAAAAGTTCTTATTTTATGTTGTGTGTAACCTTTTTGTCAGATGAGACAAGACCTTATTTTTATCCTTTGACTTGAGTTATGAAGGAGGTTGTTAGCATGGATGATGTCCTGCCAATGTTGCCTGTTTCTCTGAAACCTAATTTTAAAATTCATTTGTGTTTCTTCCAATGCAAAGAATATTGGAATAACAAGAGTATAAATTACTTCAAAGGTAACTTTATTTCTAAATCTGGTGACCATTAGATTTCAAATTATGAATAACAGGGAGACATGATCTGTTCAAGTATATCAATTTATCTTCTTGCAGTATAAAATATGATTTTTGATTTAAGGTACTTAATGCTCATTAAAGATAAAAGAGGAAATAATAATACTAAGGATAAGGTTAGAATTAGCTCTACTACTCAGATAATTATTTTTGAAAATGTTCATGCTTCTTTTCCAATTATATATTTTTCTCAGCATCACAATTCTAATATGTAAATCGGGGCTCTTTGTAATCAGGTAAATTTTGGAGATATTGGGTGGAAGGGCAGTTTGCAGAACTGATGGAAGGCTGCTGCATCAGCATCTGAAATGGGAAATATCCAAAGGGTGCCCTGATGGGTCAGCAAACAAGAAGCAAGAAACACAGTGATCTTGGCGTAGCTGACCACAGTGCTTTCACCAATACTACAGTTATCCTCCCCAGTACTGCTTACTGCTGTCCACCAAGACTGTCAGTCTCAGGAAAGACTGTCTGATTGATAGGTTGCGTCATCAGCCTGACCCTGGCTGTCCTATGGGAAGCAAGAGGGAGGATTTGGCCTCTGCTTTCCGAAATGAGAATTATAGCTAATATTTGATATCTTAATGAATGTTTTCTATGTACTGAGTACTGTTCTGAGTGCTTTATTTAGCATTCAAGTCTTCACAAATATTCCATGAGGCAAGTACTATGTATATCTCCATTTTATAATTGAATAACTCAATCATCATTTTAAAAGGAGTATTTGTGTGTTAATCCAGAATTCTTGTATTAGAGTTGGGGGTTTAATACCTCAGTAATGCCGAGCCTTGGTAGCATGGCAGAAGGAGTAGAGAATAAGTGCTGTCTCTTACTAACAGTCTGTTCCAATGAGGCAGAGTGTATTTCCTGAAATTTTCATTGATCAAAATATTCCCAATGTTTACTATAAATACTTTTAAGCATAGAACTGTACAATAATATTTCCATGTCATCTTATGTATTCATGTGATCTTGTATAGCTTAATAGTGACTGACTTTGAAGGTGTTCTGTTCTGAAGGTGTTGATTCCTTTCTACTTGTCTTCCTCTCTTTTAATGAAAGCTATTAAATATTCACTGACACTATCCATATTCTAGGCACACTTTATTTTTCTCTTCTCAATTTTTTATTACATATGTATTTTATTTTTTAAAGACTGAGTGATGATGGTAACAAATATGCAACTTTTGCTGAAATGTTTGCCTTCTAATGGTTTATTTTTTGTAAGGCATAGCAAATTCCTTATTATTGTGAAGTTGTCATTCTTATCTAGTTCAGCAGTCAGTATAAATCTATGCAATAACTGAAATCTATGGAATATTAGAAATCTCTGGGGTAATGTGAAATCTATGGGATGTTATGAAAACAACTATACCAACGCTGAATTCTTGCCTGAGTATGTCAAGAATTCACAGGTATGTCGCAATGGAGTGGTATGTTTGCTAATGCTAATTTTTTAAAAAAGCAAATTCTTCTCTCATATGATAGAATTTACTAGTTGAATTGATTAAATAATAAGCTCTTGGTCTTAAATAATAAGATAAAATGTTCTCTCATAAAAAGATTATCTCAAAAGTGCTTGATACTACTAATTATTAGGGAAATGGAAATCAAAACTGCAAGGGTATATTATCTCAATTCATTTGCAATGACTGTTATTTGAAAGGCAATAAAAACAAATATTAACAAGGATGTGGAGAATCACATATCTTTGATGGGAATGTAAATTCGTACAGCTGCTATGGAAAATAGTATGGAAGTTCCCAAAACAAAACAAACAAATGGACAACAAAAAGCCACTACAGGAGCTAGAAATTCTGCTATTGGTTATATATCCTAAGGACAGAAATGCAGTATGCCAAGGTAATATCTGCATTTCAGTACTTATTGCAGCACTGTTTACAATAGCTAAGATATGGAATCATCCTAAGTGTGTGTTGATGGATGAGTGAATATAAAAAGTTCAGTATGTATACACAGTACATATCTACATGGGTGAGTCAGGAGGACATGATATTAAATAAAATAAGAGCCACAGAAAGACAAGAAATGCATGTCTTCACTCATATGGAGCTAAAATAGATCTCATAGGACATTAAGGAGGTTAGCAGAGATTGGGAAGGGGATGAAGGAAGGAATGATGTGGAGATATAGGTTAATAGAGACAAAATTGGCTAGATGGAAGGGATACGTTCTCTGGTGTTATAGCCCAGTACGGTTACTATAATTAACAATAATTTAGTATATACTTCAAGACCACTACAAGAGATGATTTTGAATCTTCTCACTAAAAGGAATTGAAAATGTTTAAGGTGATGGATATGCTAATTATTGAGATTTGATTACATATTATGTACATGTATTAAAATCTTACATTGTGTTCTGTAGATGCGTATAATTATTACATGTTAATTAAAATAAACTGTAAAGTACTCTGGCTTTTGGATAAAAATAAGAAGGTGTTTTAATCTTTATAATTTCTAAACATACTTAATATTTTGACTACTTGAGTGTCTTTTCATGTTAAAATGGAATTTGTGCTATGTGAACATATATCCATGTATGAACTTTTACTCTCCTAGTACGTGAACATATATGCATGTATATGTATGTATTAAGTTTTCTCATGTATTCCCCCCCCCCACTTGTACTCTCCTGAGGTAATTAATGTTAACATTTTGATATTATCCATTTTGGCTTTTTTTTGTCAAACAGGTGTGTACAGAGTTTTGCCAAGCAAAGTGAGAATAAATAGCACTGTTTGTTAATTTACTTTTGCATTGTTATTTCTTATCAAATCCTCATTCTTTTCAGAGTGCTGTTGCTCCATGTCCTTTCATTTTCTGTTTTTATTTTTTACTAGTACAGGCTTGTATTACATAATGATTACACTCCTCACAGGGAGTTGATGTTATACATATATTTTTTTGTTTATCCCTTTTCCTTTCTTCCACTACCTCCTTATTCCTTTCCCATGTAAACAAAATCTATCTCCCTACCTCCTGTTTTGTATCTTTCATTTTACATTTTATTTATATATTTATATATATATTGTATATCTCTCATTTTACTCTTCATTTATATTTATCATATAAGAGAAACCCTGTAGTATTTAAGCTTGTGTCTAATTTGCTTCACTTCAACATTATGATCTCAAGAGGCATCTGCTTTCTTGAGAATGACTGGTTTAAACTTCTTTATCACAGAGTAGTATTCCATTGTATATAAATGCCACATTTTCTTTATCCATTCATCTGTTGATGGAAATATAGACTACGTGTATGATTTAGCTATTGTGAATTGTGCTTTGTAAGTGTGGCTGTGTATATACCACAGTAATGTGATAACTGTCACTCTTTTGGGAAGATGCCTAAATGGGGAAATAGCTGGGTCAAATGGAATTTCTCATTATAGTTCTTTGAGGAATGGCCATACTTGTTTCCATAGTGGTACCAATTTGCATTCCCTCCAGCAAGTTGGAACAGTTCCTTTTCCCCCACAGCTGCAACAGTATTTGCCATTGTTTGATTTTTTGATGATAACCATTTTTTCTGGAGTGAGATAGAATCTTAGTGTTGTTTTAATTTGTATCTCTCTGATCGCCAGCAGTACTGAAAATGTTTTCATGTACTTATTGGCCATTTGTATTTCTTCTGATAAATGTCTGTCTTTTCAATTGCTCAGATTCTGCTTGTGTTGCCCAGTGTTCTTATTGACCCTGAAAATTATAAATCTTATCCTTTTAGTAATACAACTGGTAAATCCATTGAGTTACTTTTTCTTATTATTTTAAGATTTGCTTCATATATTGTGGACATCAATGTCTCATGTCTGTGTTTCATCTTACAAAATGCCATCTGTTGTCTGATTTTATGTTATCTTTTCCATTAAGAAGAACTTACTTTTTACAATTAAAATCTTCCTTGAATATGTATCTTTCAGTATCTACCCTCCCATTCCTCCCAAAGTGCCTGTGCTCATTTTCTGTAATTTCTTTTTACCGATTTTCTTTTCCTGAAAAGCAGATTTTCTCCCCTAAAAAGGTTTTTAAAATAGATTTAAGTATGAGATACTCTTCCAGTGATTGTCTTCATCATCCTTGATCTATCAGAGGCATTTGACACAATTCATCCCTACCTCTGTCTCTGGTTTTGTCTGTCAGTCTGTCTCTCTCTCTGTGACTCTGTCTCTGTCTCTCAGCATTTGCTTCATCACTAAACTTTTAGAATTCCTCTCATTTGTTTCTTCTGTCATCTTACTGATCATGTTTGCTAGGTTCCTTTTTTGATTCCTCCTCAGAATACCATCTCTGTTAACTCATCTCTGTTAATTACCTAGGTAATCTCTGTGTCTTAGGGCTTTTAGTGTGATCTATACACCTATGACTTTTATGTCCATTATTGACCTCGTTTCACCTCAGACTTGTAGATGTAACTGTCTTCCCTATATATCCTCTTGAGTATTTATTAACAACATGTACCTTACTAAGTTTATTCTATTTCCAAAATTATATTTTATTTTAAAAATTGAAATTAGATTTATTTTAATTAATAGGTTAAAAGTTATATCTGATATGATACCATGCAATGTTTCAATTCTTTTATATATACATTGTATAATATTCAATTCATTAAGTATATCTGTCTCTTCATACATTTATCATTCTTTATGGTAAATTCTTTTACTTTTTTGAAATGTACATTATTGTTGTCTTTATTTATCCTCCATTCAAGAGCTTTTTTTCTATCTGTGATTTAGTATCCATTGATTAATCTTTCTCCATTCCTCCTTTTACTTTACTCTTTACTTTCAACCTCAGTGAGATCAATGTGCTTTTGGAATCTACATATGAGTGGAAATCATGTAATAATGGTCTCTCTGTACTTGATTTGTTTCACTTAATGATCTATAGTTCTATCCACATTGTCAGAAATTATATGATTTCCTTCTTTTTATGGCTGAACAGTATTCTATTAATGTATATGTGCCACATTTTCTTTATTTGCCAGCTTTTGTTTCCATTTGTTAGCTATTGTGAATAGCACTGCAATGAATATAGGAATAAAGATGTCTCTTCAACATGCTAATTTCACGTCCTTTGGAAGTATACCCAGGAGTGAGATTGCTGGATAGCACGATAGTTCTGTTTCTAATCTTTTAGAGGAATCTCCATAATTTTCCATAATGGTTGTGCTAATTGCATTCCCACCAACAGTGTGGAAATGTTCCCTTTTCTCTACATCTTGATTTTCTTTCTTTAAAATTGCTCCTCCAAGAATCTCTTTCGAAATCAATAAACAGCACTTACTTTCTACTTGCGCAAGTTAAAAAAGGTATATTCAAAAACTCCGACTCTACTATTTTTTGTTTATTAGTATTCAACATCAGCAAATTCTGTCATCTATACTTTCCAAGTATGTATAGGCTAAAAATACTTTCTACCACATCTAACACAACTGTTTCAGTTCTATCAATTCTATAGATTATTGCAATAGCTCCAAAGTGACTTCTCTGATCAGTCCTCTTTTAATCTCCTACCTACCCATCCCTTTTAACTGTTTAATAGTAATCCTATTATGGTCATACCATAGGTTTTTTTTTTTTTCTCCTCCATTGTTTATGGTTTCGGAAGCTAATAGAACCATTTATTTGTCCTTGATTAAAGAGAGAAGGGTTTTTTGAGAGTTTTTTTTGTTTTTGTTTTTGGTCTGTGCTCATTAGTAATTCCAAATTGTTGACTTCTTCACTTCCAATTCTGGGATACATCAGGCAAAATAGAACTCCAAGGGACTCACTATCATATTGTTCCTTGGATGCTGAGTTTCCTAGCTGGGTTTTTTTGTTTGTTTGTTTGTTTGTTTTATCTTCTTCATCATTCAAACCTTTTTATCTTTTTCACTGTAGTGTTTTAAAGTCCTCCACATTTTATGATAATGTCTGTTTATACTCAGTGGAAGGAGTGGGAAAAGTATATCTACTGACTTTCTGGAGACAGAGGTCACTTCATTCGGTTTTGAACTCTATTTTCAATGTGCCCCCTGGGGCTCTTTTCTTTGCAGGTACCTGGAATTGGAAAGCAGTGGTCATCGGAATGAAATCAGACTTCACTACCGCTCGGGCGGTCACCATCCACACACAGAAGTGTTTCCTTACATTTTGGCTGATGACAAGTGGCACCGGCTGTCCTTAGCCATCAGTGCCTCCCATTTGATTTTACACATAGACTGCAATAAGTAAGTGAAATGATCTCATCTCAGCAAATGGAAGGTTCTCTGAAATGACTGTTTATTCAAATTCCTTGTCTGATGTTTCTCTTTTACAGAATTTATGAAAGAGTGGTGGAAAAGCCCTCCACAGACTTGCCTCTGGGCACAACATTTTGGCTGGGACAGAGAAATAATGCACATGGATATTTTAAGGTATCTGTTGGGTACAGTCTGAATGTAAAGTGTACATGAAATGCCTTCTGTTGAGTTTGGAAAAACATAACTTTCTATGGTTTGAAACAGAAAAATTGATTTGTATAGGATTTTATTTGTATATATTTTTGTTTTCTATTTCTGTTTTTCACATATTAGTGGGCAAGATAACTCCTCAGTGAGTTTCATTTGTAAGCATTATAGACATGATCACAAGGCTGCATTTGGGGCAGTTAACATTTCATTCTTGAAAGTAAGCACTCAATGTGATAAAAAGTTAACATGTTAACATACAAATAAACTCTATCACTGAAATGTAACGTTTGGTGAGGCTTTTACAGGGTTATTAGTAGAGAGTTGGAAGTTTTCCAGTCACAATCTCTTTGTATGAAAGACTTTTAAAAAAATCTTTTTCTTTAATATGTACTTAGAATCACTCGATAGAATTTCATCTTTGATAAAAATGCATTCCATTTCATTTTCATGCATGAAGAATAAAGAAATAAAGTCCAAAGAATTTTTTGACTGCAAGCCTGTATTGTGACCATTTTCTCTCAGCGACCATAACAGTGCGTGCTATCTAGAAGTGGCTTAATGAATGATTACTAAATCAAAGATGGTAGATGATATGCTCAACTCATGAATTTCATGGGAAATTAGGTACTAATAAATTTAAAAGTGGGTTGTATGGAAATTTATAATTTTAGAAAGATTTTTTAAAAAAACTTATTTAAAGCTTGTTAGCACTAAACCAGGTGCTTTGAATATTTTATTTCTGGTAAGCCCTGGCCTTGCTCTTGTTGGTGCAGTACCCTTTTTGTCCTTTTATGCATATTCATAAACTTCCTCAGAGATTTAAGTAACTTGAACAAAACCAGGCAACTAGTAAGTGCCACATGTAGGGAACTGAGTCCATTCTTACCAATTCAAAACTCAATGCTCCTTTTCCCATTTAAGGGGTGGCAGATGCATGCTGTGAGTGCCAAATCTCTCCTCTATTTAATTATGATAATTTTCCCAGGGAGTCCAGATGTGACCTCACAGTGCTGGCATATGAATTATGTGTCCATCTCTAGGCATTAGCATCTTTATTGTAGTCTGTGAATGGTAATCCCTCCAATTGTACAGTGTAAAAACTATGTAACTGTACGTGTTAGCTTTGTTCTCATGTTGTTACTTCCATGTGATGAGACGTTTGTATATAAGTTACCTCTTCAATCCAAACTCAAACGAATAACGGATCCAGTGATTGTCACATAGGGTACTATTTATCATTCACATTGATACATTAAACTTGTAGAAGACACACAAGGTTTCACTGGAAAATCTTTATAGTGCAATCAAAATTGTTGTAACATTTTGGTTAGGTCACAGCTGTCATTAGCCACTCTGTTTGCACTTTTCAAAGAGATAAATGGAAATATCAATTAAAAGTGATGCATAAAGTTGATGAAGGAAGTGGGGAGTTGGTGGATGAAAGAGGTAGCTGGACTGTTTCTGATATGAACATTTCTGAGTTAACACTGACCTTTGCTTTAAGTATCCAGCAACCTGGAAGCTAATTATACCTTAATGATCAAAGCTGCATATATATTCTGCCTCTAAAACATGTCATGAAGCCTTCTGTGTAAAGTAGGACATTTCTAGCTGGCATTTTAACAAATTTTATGCAAAACTTTTTGTATTCCTAAGGACTTGCCACTAAGTCTTGCTGCTGCTGTTTAATAAATCCATTGTCCTTTTTTGAATTGAGAAATTACTTTTAAAAAAGCCTACTGAAAAATGACAAGTTCTCAAATGAGCATTGCTTTTATAACTCAGTTTTTCTTTTCCTTTTGGGTGGTTATAATTAATTCAAAATTGGTATCGTGTTAGGGATGCTGAAGTCAGATGTGATTGTCAGGTTAATTTTTAAAGGTCATTTTCAAGTCCTACTTTAGTGGCTAACTAAAAATAACTTCTCAGAACAATATGACTATTGCCACTTAATTATACCTTGACATTTAATCTTAAAGTTTTAAAAATATCAATAAGAGACTACATGGGTAATGATCTATTTTGCTTGATGAATTTCTTTCCCTATTGGTATTAAGTAGAAGTAATGTATTAAAAAAGACTCTTTATTCAAGGATTTTGGTGAATCTATTGTTCAGTGTTTTTCTTCATGATTTTGAATATTGACCATAATTTGGATAAATGAAAATAATATATTTAAAAAATTTTTTCCACACACAGGGTGTTATGCAAGATGTTCAGTTACTTGTCATGCCTCAAGGATTTATTGCTCAGTGCCCAGATCTTAATCGCAGTAAGTCTATTACCTCTTGCACTGTGAGATGTGGTGAGAAGTGTGCTTCTTACTTAATTTGTTCAGCATGTCAGGTTGAAATTGGAGTTCACATGTAATGGTTTCAGCTTAAAGTTAACTATATTAAATCCCTTAGGAATGGGCTGGGGATTTAGCTCAGTGGCATAAGCGCCTGCCTTGCAAGCAGGCAGTCGTGAGTTCGATCCCTGGTACCGATAAAAAAAAAAAATCCCTTAGGAATACAACTTGACTAATGTCACGTTTGTATTTCCAGCCTGTCCAACTTGCAATGACTTCCATGGACTTGTGCAGAAAATCATGGAGCTGCAGGATATTTTAGCCAAAACATCAGCCAAGGTAAAAGCTACTGCAAATTATGGTGCAGGAGATTTAAAAAAAATCCTTGAGGTTCCCAATAGTTCCTATTAGGAAGGTAGATTTTCATCTTTGAGAGATGTCTTATAATATAACACACAGTTTGCTGTGACTGAATCTAAACCCTTGTTCAAGGGAAAGTCTTGTAAATATTAAAACTGTAGCCATATATAAAACAAATGATTCAGTAAATCAGGAGGAAAGAAGCAGATTATTTAATTTATACACTGCTAACTAGAACAAGAAATACTGTTTAGGTTAGTTTTATTATTATTTATTCCTATTTAGATTTTCATTACAAGCAAAGAAATAGGAAGATTGTAAAGAATACAGGTACTATAATTGTATCATTTGTTACTGTTGTTGGTTTAGTTACTATGTCTTGAGCATTTGTCAAGTTTCCTGACAATTTCACCAAATTTAAAATTTCACATTGGGGTTATGGATTACCTGAAGGATGTCACCTCAACTATGATTTGTTATTTGTGCAATACAGATTTTAAATTTTATTTTCCCTTGAGTAAACATATTTATGAAGTTAAACATATGTTTAAAGTAGAAAATACTTCTCTGTATTGTGGTTGAAAATATTTTGAACTAGCCTCCAATTTGTGCTTTATAAATTCTGCTTTTTATTTTAAAGGCAGGGAGCAAATTTTTCACAAAAGGCAGAAATGTAAATCCTTGCTTTAATTAAAGGCTTACCTATGTTTATGACAAGTTGTTGACGGATACAGCCATCATTACTGCTATACCCTAAAAACATTAGATGCCTACTGCAGCGTTTTGCCTTTCTGTGTTGCTGGGATGGTGCACCCTCTTTTGTGCCACAGCTGTCTCGAGCTGAACAGCGAATGAATAGACTGGATCAGTGCTACTGTGAGCGGACTTGCACCATGAAGGGAACCACCTACCGAGAATTCGAGTCCTGGACAGACGGCTGTAAGAACTGCACATGCCTGGTATGGCTTCCATTTGTGTGCAGACAAAGGGAACTCAGATACCCTTGCTCTTTAAAAATTCATTAAAACAATGTAATCATGAAAATTTCAAGACTTGTTTTCTTGAGATGCAACACTAAGTGCCAGCAAACCTGGTCGCATCTAAAGAACTGTGTGTTGAATTATTAAAAACATTTTCTGGCTTGTAAGGATGATTATGGTTTAGAGATGTTATAAAGTTTAAGTTTATTGATACACACGTGAAGTTAGCAATTTAAATTAGGTTCATAAGGTGAGTCCCAAAGGACTCGCTCCTATAGTCCTTAATATTTCCTCATGTTTTTATTAATGCATTTTAATGAAACTAAATTATGTACAGTATTAAATAGTGTCAAATTGAACAATATAAAGAAATGTTTTCATTTAAATGAATAAGAGAATTTTTAATAGTTTACTACTACTGTGGAATACAAATTACAGAATTTAAACAATTATATTTTTCTAATTACTAATAAAGTAGAATAATTCATTGCATGATTATTCTAAAGCTGTATATTCATTTTCAAAGAAAAGTTCAAAATGAGTTAGGCTTTAGACTTTAAATCCATATAAACAGTTAAAGAACTTTTTTTTCTGAAAAGAAGTTGGAATGAATTAAATTTGCCTTTTAAAAAATTTCCTCTTGTTTATACAGATTATTTAAAAGCAGAATCTTATGTGTTACGCACAAACTAGTGAAGTAGTTCAGAAATAATTGCATGTGTATGTATTTTTTTATCAACAGAATATTTTCCTACCAAAATTGTAACACTACAAATACTATAATTCCTTCTTAAAGTCATTAAATCAGGATTGAAAATCTAGTCGAGTAAAATATAAAACGTAGTGTAGTGAGGTTAGCAAAATGACTAGAAGAGGCTGAGCAGCCTGCTCCCTGGGAGCTCGGGATGACCTTCAGGGATCAAACTCCCAGTGGTTCTGGGTGCGGTCTGGGGACTCCTTTAGAGATTGTCAGCTCTGCCTGGCCTTGTGTGGATAGCACGTCCAAGCTTAAGTGTCATCGGAAGTAGCTGGGCCTTGAGACTAGATTTCCCGATGTGTGGCCCTCCCCTACAGAAGATAAGGACTGTAGCTCAGTTAGGATCAATTGCTGGATACAAGATGGAAACCAATCACCAACTGTGTCATAATTCAATTTGTATTACCGTGGTGGTCTATATGATGTGTATTGTGGTATAAAGCTAAAGAAAATGGTGGGGTTTTTTATGTGAAGAGTTTAAAATTTAAAGAACAGATTTGAAAATCATTAAAGATTACCAGTTTCCTACTTGGAAATTCTTTTAAAAACTGTTTGCTTTTCAGAATGGAACTACCCAGTGTGAAACTCTGAGCTGCCCAATTCCTGACTGCCCGGTTAAATCAGCTCCTGCATATGTGGACGGCAAGTGCTGTAAGGAGTGCAGATGTGAGCATAACTTTTATCAAGAATACTTTTTTGGAACAAAACTAAAACATTGTATTAATAAGTATGCAACCCACTGGTTTAATCTGAACAAGCTACATAGTTTTTAGAGAAGATGCAAATGGGAAGAATACTTTTTCTATTTTTTGTTTTCCATTTTAAAATGCTATTCTTACGTTCTGGTATGACAGCTTGTTTGTTTCTAAGAAAAATGTTTTCTATATAGAAATGTTAGTAGGAAGGATTGTGAAAAAAAACTTAGAAGAATTTTGCCTATTGTACTACTTAATATAAGAATCTCCTAAATAGAACAAGAATGTTCACACTAGGCCACAATAGCCAAGGAAGCCCATGGTATAGTGACCCTTCACAACAGATGATGCACCCTCCCTAACCCAAATGACAGAACTCCACATTAGTATGGGACTGTTCTACATGTACAGGGGCCATGGCTATATTCAGGGAAAAAAGACTCACATTAATCCTTTAAAGACTATTTAAATTATTATTAGATGGAGCACTTAAAATATTTTACTATTTTTGTCCAAGGAGTAATATATGAACACTGGGTTGTTAGCATGTTGGTAGAATATATAGTTACCTAAGTGCATATGTATTTGTATCTGTGTAGTCATAAAGACAGAGCCAGAAAGGGGGGGCATATGATAGCACAGGAAAGAGAGGGAGCCAATGGCTGCTTCTGCTGGGGTTTTATGTTTCCTTTTTTTGTTTTTAACTCTGCCACCCCTTACTCCTGCTTACACAGTATGCTTTCCTACTGCTGGTGAGACTACCAAGTTATCAGACAAGACTCAGGACACTGCTTTGTAGTTCATTGGTTTAATTCCACTAGGAGCTCATTTATGTTTAATTATATTAGACTTTACATTGAAGGCGGCCCATTTTATGAAATCATATTAGTCTAATCTAGTAGATTTGGAGAAACTAGGAAGGATGGGATGCATTGTTACACATCTCACTAGCTGATTTCCTTAGTGAGCAGTAATCTGAGTTTTGACTTGAATTTCTCTTAATATCTCGAAGCTAAAGATTATATTCTGTAGTTGTCTTTGTTGCTGTTTGTAGGTAGGAGGAAGGATTATATATAAAATTTTATTATACAACAAGAGCAAGAATCGTATCTTTTGTTTTAACTTCTTTTCTCCTATAATTCTATGTTGTTTTCAGTGAACATGACAGATTTGCATTAAACGATGTCAATTTTGTTAGCTACAGGCTGAGTGAAATAATGGACCATGGTAATGGCTGCATTAGTCAGAAGTGGTGAATTTCAGTTCTGATTTTACCATTTCCTCTGTTACAGCAGTAAACTGCCTATTAAATGATAGTAATACTGGAAATCTTTCCAACAAGCATGCAGTTAGACTTAATGAAATAGTAAAATATTTTGAGATTCATTGAATGAAGAGTGTTTCTGCCAGATTTCAGTGTTAGTGATGGAAAATTGACTGAGTTTGCCTCATATATAAAATAGTAAAAACTGGGAAAGCTAGAATTAATGAGTGAGCAGACCATAACATCACTGATTAAAAAAAAAGCTCAAATAATTTATTTGGCTGTATCATTTTATGTGGCTAAAACATAATAAAAATAAAGTTTGGTCTTTTTTGGTCTTATTCAATGATACATTGTGGAATGTACAGGATTTATGTCTATGCTTGTTTGTTACTTCTGGTTTAATGAATTTAGTATTTAATAGAGCTACAGGATATTTCAGTAAACACTCATGTTTTTATATAAGAAATGCATAGCTCACATAGCAAATATTTATGATAAATTATTTGAGGAGTCTCTACAAGGCATAATTTAAAAAGAAACAACTAACAATATTTTTGAAAATGTGCTTTTGAAATCTTTTGTATGAGACAGATGGCATTTAAAGACATTTAATAACCATTCCCTAATTAGTGCTCTTAGCTTTCTATATATGTGTTTACAGTGGGAGAAACCAATAGTTATGCATATCCACCATATTTTTCTTGGTATGTATCTGTTAAATTCAAGGCAAAGTAGTCTAATTTTTTCTTTGTTGATTTTGTTAGTAGTATTATTTTATAATTTATGGAAGCTTATTTTTATTAGAATAGTAGTTAACTTCTAAGGTGTTTTACTCTTTTAAATACATGAACACACTAGCCCCTGCATTAATTTTGTCTTTGAAACTCTTTTGAGCAATTGCCTTTCTACTGAAATATTTTAATAAAATATATCCCTCAGTTAAAGCTGTTTAAAGAGATTAATCATTTATTGCTTCTAAAGTCCCTAGTCGGTAAAACGTATTCCTGAACTGCTCAATGTTCCTCTGCCAAACTGACGTGAGCAAAATCAATCCATGCACCTGGCCACTTTTCATTGTTCTTCATTCAGTTCTTTCAGGCTTGCTTTGTCAGAGCTGGTTGGGAAATTCTGAGCAGTCCTATTTTGTAGTTCCTTTGCATTTTCTCTCAGTAACTTCAGCTGGAACCCTTCATGTCAGTATAAATACTGATGAATAGCAAGAAGTTTGTTGTTCTGGGAAAGAAGTCATAGAGAACAATGCCTGTTCCTTTTCTTTACTTAAATATACATAAGCAGTAGTGAGAGGAAAAGCTTAGCTTTTCCTACCTCTATCATTTAGCTGCTGACATGCAGTTAAACTAAAAGGATAAAATTCAAAGTCAAGAATGCAAATATCAAATCTTTAAGATAATAGTAAGCACAACTACAGCAAAGTCGTATCACCTGTGCAGGTGAGAAGGCACATTGCTTTGGCTTTCATTTAGTCTTCACAGCTTTTTAGGTAGATACTGTCTCCATCTTCCTAATAAGAGGACTCCATGATTGGTCCAGGGACATATTAGAGTTCCACAGAAGTTCCATCTGAAAGTGTGGTACTTTCTACTCTGCTTCCTTCTTTAAAACTATGTATTCGAATTACTCTATGTGGTCCCATCTTGTCAATGGGCAGCTAAGCTCACCACAGGTGATGTGTAGTTCTAGATGACTGTAGCCAGAATTATGAAGTAAACTGAGTTTGTCTTTGTCATGTGTCTTCTCCAGTCAAGCACTACTGCCTCTATGTCCTGTACCTAAGTCTTGGATTCTCAGCCAGCACAGTGAGATGCAGCATCCAAAATTCAACATAGTCCTATAAAATACAAAGTATAAATATTTTGGGTGAATTTAACCCTGAAATAGGATGGGGTCAAGATAATTATAGTATATAAAATTTTAGAGTAAAACACATAGAGATTTCAGAAAATACTTGTGTTCTATGAAATAGAAAGTTATTGAGAGAAGCAGACACTAGAAAACATTTTTAAGAATTCAATGCTTTCTTTTATTTTCTTCCAGTTGATTGTAGATTCAGGCTTATACACAGAACTCAGTTTCACAGAAAAAGTAGTTCAGGAAAATAGGGAATTTTAAGAGAATCTGACTGATGATTTTTATAGAAGACTATGCAGGAAGAAGAAGAAGGAGGAGGAGGAGGAAGAAGAAGAAGAAGATGAGGAGAAGGAGGAGGAGGAGGGGACATTTCTTCTCCATTACTAGAGGAGAAATACAAGGGATATAAATATGAGCATCATAATTGGTTGATGCTTGCCTGGAAGTAATAATTTAAGTGGCATTTTCTCAGAGGATGGCTTTGAATAAATTAAAATCATTCTTATGATTGAACATCAGTTTCAGCACATAATATAGATTACATCTTAATATGCTTTGTGAGGATTAGACATCAGATTATTTTTATTAATTTATTTATTTGGTGCTGGGGATAGAACTCAGGACCTCATGCTTACTAGGCAGGTGCTTATACCACTGAGCCAAATCCTCAGCTGATATCAGATTATTTTTAACTTAATTTAAAAAGTCTTCTCCACTTAGATTAAATGGATGTAGGGTTAGTAATGTGTTCATGTACTGCATAGTTATGTCTCTGGATTGGAAGTCAAGTTTTGGGGGTTTGAATTCTGAATCTCTATAACTTATTAGCTGGGCATCTTTGGTCAAATCACTTAATATCTCACAGCTTCTGTTTCATTTATAATGTGGAGATAATAATTACATTGACTTAGATTTTTGGTGAAGATTAAATAAATTATAGATAAAGGTTTAGAAAAATGTTAGCTATTATTGTTTTTATTCAAGGGGACGTTCGTGTTTAGTGATAAAATGCAATGTAGTCAAATAATTTCATTGGGTCATAGATCTTTACTTTTATTAGTGCATGTTTATAGTATGTAATACCTACATTCTGTGTGTGGAGTCCAGGTTTTGCCTATATGAATAGTTCTAAAAACATTCTTTACATATTTTGGTCTTATATATGCATGCATTTCTATACATGTGAGTAGGGCTTCCAGTTGTTCCAGACCTTCAAGAACACTTGGCATTTTTGGTGTTTTGGTGTTTTCAATTTTAACCATTTTGATAAATGATGTTATCACACGGTATTCTATTATATTGTATTTTGAATTTGTATTTTCCAGATGACTAAGTAAGATGTACATGTTTTCACATACAGTTGTACATTGCTTACTGATGGACGCATGTTCTGTGACATGCATCGTTAAGTGTTTTTGTCATTTTTTGAACATCATAGTGTACTTACACAAACCTGTGAGGTGCATCCTCTACATCCTCAGGCTATGTGGTATGTAAATATGCCATGGCCTATTGCTCTTAGGGCCAAGGTGAATAAAACAACACAGGATTCAATCAAGCACATGAGAAAATGCAGTCAAGAGATGGGCTAAACATAAGACATGTGAAGGTGCTGCTTATATAACAAAACATACTGTTAAACAGTAAGCTTGTTCAGTAATAAATAGAAGGAGTATACTCTAAAATGATGTAAAACGTAGTGTAGTAAATACACAAACTGGAGACAGGATTGTTTATCATTATAAAGTATTAGGTACTTGTACAGAACTATACGTGTTGTGTTTCATAAGACTGACGGTGCAGTAGGCTGTTTCTACCAGCATCACCACAAACCAGTGAGTAGTATTTTGAACTCTGACATCATGACAGCTACCACATCACTAGGTGGTAGGGACTGTCCAGCTTCATTAGACTTTCAGAGACCTCTGTCATATTTGTAACCTGATGCTGACTTCAGTGTTGTGCTCTGCACAGGCTGCTTTCATTCACATTAAATAACACAAAATAAGAGAAAATATTATCACATGTGCAGGTTTTCAAAGAGCAATTTTCTTGCTTTTCAGAGAAATTGATAGTTTGGGAGTTTTAATTCTTTTATTTGAATATTAATATGGATGATTCACTTAAAATGAATAGCAAAGTAAGGGGGAGGTTAAATGACAGCCACTCAGGTATTTGGGATTTTTTAAAAAAGGGACATTAGTTTAGAATACTGAGTTGAAGATTTTGAACATGTGTTCATGACTTTTAACAAAAATCAGTGCAATGTAATTTACCAAGAAACTATGTTACTTAAAAAGAGGGAAATATATAACTTATTTAGGTATATTGAAAAAGAAACTAATTTTAGGGCAAAATGAGCAATAAACATAGCTGTCTCTACTGTAATAGTAGAAACATAGAAAGTATCCAGTATGTGCCCAAGGCTCTCACGCATGAACACAATTATAAATTAGTGGGGATCATAGCAACCCAAGGGGCCACAAGATCAGAATGCCAAAAATGGAGTAGGGATTATGCAATAATGAAAAAAGTAGAAAATGCAATCAAAGAAGGTATATTTTTACAAAGTAGCAATGGAATACTTTTAGAATGTTTCTTGAAAGTGTGTGATCATTAAAGAAGACTATGTATTGTAGTCAGAGGTTACAAGGAGACCAATTACATATAGGACACAGAATTTATAATACTATTTATGACGGTCATCCAGAGTTAAATACAAGATAGTGCAGGAAATCTGTCCACAACCCTAAAGACCTAGAAATTTCAGCTGAGGGCCTGGATCGTATAGCAATGTCCTGTATGAGTCCAGCTGAAGACCTAGAGCCCATGGAAGTGCCTCCCACAAGTCCAACTGGACGTCTAGAGCCCACGACACACACTCATGCAAGTGTGTTTTATGGATCTGTGCTGGGAAGGACCAAAGTTCAGCGGTGGAAGCTAGAAAGTCTATGCCAGTGGGGTGAAGGAGCTGTGTCAGTGGGTTAAGGGTTCTACAATGGAGCCAAGAAGTGACACTCAAGATAAGGACCAGGGCTCCCCCCAACAGTACCACAGCCATCCTCAGTGACTATGATGTCCTGAGCTCCTTCAACAATGAGTACATGTCATGTCAGGAAGTCAGCGTGACAAACTTCTGGAGATTAAACAGCACACATCTCCTCCAAAGCCAGGAATTGATGCTCAATGTAAACAGCAGAGCTCCCCCAAAGTGAACCACAGCCACTCTCAGTGACAAGGTCCCAAGCTGATGATAATGGCCAAATTCATATCAAGGAAGCTAACTATGACAAGCTCCTCCAGGAGAGAACCAGTGGCTGCAAACAACGACATGTAGGAGAACCCAAATGCCTTGCTGTTTTTCTCCACATCTCTTTTTATACTGGCAGCTTTCCTCAGGTGGGCCTTCAGCACCATGTTGATTTTATTCAGCTGGTATTAAGTTGACCACTGGTGTTTAATCCATAACACTGTAACAAAAATCTAAAATGAACTGAAAGTCAGTGGTGTCACAGTTAACCATGTGTATAACCTTGTCTGAATTCAGCCTCTTCTCACTAAATTTAGTTTCCTTTAGTATTTAAAATAATAGCAGGTAGATTATAGAATTCAGAAATTTTTTTTCTAACTGTGTGTATGTGTGATAAAGTGGGCAAGTTTATTTGTTATTTTACTTTAAGATAATGAGCTTATTTATTATAAAGACTCTTTTCATTAAAGATGAATAGCTAAGTATTTTACTTGAGATTTTATCAAGATAATCCTGAAGGTTTCCCCAATAATATCATTAATTTTATGCTTATATTTTTCAAAAATTCTTCAAAAAAGCAATTGGTATATTGCTTTCTTTTAAATAATGTAAGAACTGAATAATGCCAACTAGGTGGAAAAATACTGAGCTGGCAATATATTAATAAACAAGAATAATTATAATTAACAATGCATTCTTCACACTAATAACAAGATACTACATGATATCTTGTAATAATATTTAGGAAAATATAAATCTACTGTTAATTATTTGGTTTATAGCAGAGCTGGGATGTCAGGAAAAGGCAGCACACACTCACAGGATGATGACGGTGTTGCAGTGACTTAGCAGCTGTATCTTGTACGACAGTTCTGAACACTATAAATTGCTTAACTCTATTATTCTTTCTTCCTAATCTTACTATAGTCATTTTAACATTTTAGTTATAAATAATGGATATATATATAACATGTATTCAAACCATGCAGATAAAGCAGTAACATTTGCTTTATCTTCCCATCCTCAAACTTCTAGTCCTTATGCATCATTCCAGATGATTTTTAATGTATCCATTAACATATGACTGTAGCCTTTTTATGTATTGTAAGTGATTTAATATATTTCCTTGCCCTTCTTTTCATTTTAGTGTATACAGTATATTGATATTCCATATTAGCAAAAATTACCAGCTATTATTCCACTGTATGTTATTGTTAATTTCTTTCTTCTAAAAAGTCATTTGGTTGCTTCCAATTTGTTTTTGCTTTTCTGATTAGACGGAGTATCACAGGATATTACTAATACATGATCTCAATGTAATTTATGCAGCTTGGTCTATATAAAGGGCAAGTTAAGACTGAAGTTGCTAGGTCAAAAATGTATGGCCCTTTAAATATTGCCTGCTTTTGCTAAATCACTCTGCAAAAATACTGTTCTGGATGTTTTCTTCCTGTAGTGAAGGAGCAGTAGGTGGAAGTGCTGAGGGAAACCTTGGAACAACACTTTTCTCTGTCTCACTGGGTCTTTGAAAAGGACATTAGGGGATCTTTTTTATTTTTTTCCAAGCCACTTTGAAAAGATAATGTCAATTAATGGAAGATCTGGACCTGCGGTCATTCAGGAACCCTCAGAGCGGTTCTTGGGGACTGGGAAGCTGTGCCCAGTAACCTGCTCATACTTGGCCACCATCTCTGAGGCCTGCAGGGAGAGAGAGTCTGCATCCAGCAACCCATAATCATCCGTAATCACCCTCGGTGAGTCTGCAAGGACTGTGAAGCTGCACTCAGTGACCCACTCACACCTAGGAACCTTTGGTGAGGTTCATGGGGACTGAGAAGCTGCATCAGTGACCCACCCACACCCCGGTACCATCTCTGAGGCCTGCAAGGACTGCGGCCCTCTTCCCAGTGACTCACGGTCATCTAGGAACCCTCAGTGAGGCCTGTTAGGACTGGGAGTCTGTGCCCAATGACCAATCCACACCTCAGAACCATCTCTAAGGCCCACAGGGACTGGGAACTTGCGCCCAGCAACCAGCAGTCATCTGAGAACCCTTGGTGAGTCCCACAGGGACCTGGTCTCTGAGCCCAGGAACCCAGAACCATAAGCAACCCTCAATGAGGGCTGCTTCCAAACAGCTCACCACAATGGCAAGAAACTAGGACTTGGCATCTAGCTGTTTCAGAGGAATACAAGAAAATGAAAGAAGAAAACTCAACCTCAAACTTCCAGCTCATCCAGATGAAGTCCAGGAGACATAGAATGGATAAATTTGGAAACATACACCTGAAATCTCTGAAATGATAGCAAGGGAAGTAAAGAAACAACTATAGAAAGCTGTAAAGGAAATCAGATCAGAAAGAATCACTCAGGTAAAAACAGAAATGACAAACATAGTGAAAGAATTGATGAATTATCAGAGAAGACATAGATAAAAAATAGAGGAGTGTAGGAAAGTGAGGGACACCTTGAATGAACAATACAAGAAACAATTAGAAGACATGAAGTTCAAGGAGCTATTTGAGAAATCAAAAATTGCATTGAAAGCTGGCAAAACCGCGTGAATGAAACTGAAGATGGACTCTCAGACCTTGAAAATATTATTGCAACTAGTGATCATGAAAGGAAACAGCTCTAACAAATATCAAGGAATCAGGAAATAACAATTCAACAGCTGTAAGATGATGCAAAGAGAAATAATATAATAATGATAAGTGGCAATGAAAAAGGAAACAACACAAATGACATAAAAGACTATTTGCAGACGTAATAGCAGAAAATTTCCCAAACATGGGAAAAGAACCTAACATTCAGGTAAGTCAGGCAAATAAAAATTCATTAGCCATAATCAAGATAATCTATACCTATAATATAATAATCAATTTCCCAGAAATTCAGCATAATAACAGAATAATAAAAGCTTCTAGAGGAAAGAAAGAGATCACCTATAAAGTAAAACCTATTAGAATCATGCTGGACTTCTCAACACAAACTATCAAGTCAGGAAGAGCATGGAGGGAAGTACTTCAAGTACTAAAAAAAAAAAATTTCCAACCCACACTGATGTACCTTACAGAACTACCTTTCAAAATCAATAGAGAAATAAGATACTTCCATGGCAAAGAACAACTGAGGAACTTCATAACAAGCCAACTAACCCTACAAAGAGTACTAAAAGATAGTCTACAAAAAAATAGAAATGACCACAATTCCAAGAACAAAAACAAAGAACAAGCAACCAACAAGCAGGACAAGCTATTAAATAAACAAAAAAGAAAAGTAGGAAACCAACAGCAGAAAGATAACATGACAAAGATAAACCAATACTTATCAGTTATAACCATTATGTAAGTGGCCTCAATTCACCAATCAAAAGAAATAGACTGGCAAAATGGATTAAGAAGCAAAATCCAACAATATTCTGTATACAAGAAGCACATTTAACTCAAAAGAAAGTTTATACACTGACAGTTAAAGGATGTAAAGCAATACTCCATGCAATAGGAACCCAAAAAAAGCAGGAGTAGTGATTCTGTTTGTATACAGTGTGAACTTCAAACCAAGCATGATCAAAAGAAATAAAGAAGGTCATTATATACTTGCTAGGGGAAATTTTAAGAGAAAGAGATTACAATCATAAATATATATTCATCAAATATGGAAACACCCAGCTATGTAAGACAAATATTAATAGACTTGAAAAATCAAATGAACAAAAATACAATCATAACGGATAACCTTAACATGCCATTATCACAAAGAGACAGATTAACTAGACAAAAAATCAGCAAAGAAATAACAAAACTGAGTCAGATTTGTAAACAATGGACTTAGTAGATATGTACAGAGTATTCCACCTAATGACATCAGAATATACATTATTCTCAGCTGCATCCATGACATTCTCTAAGACAGACCATATATTAGCCTGTAGAACATGCTTAAGTAAATGCAAGAGAATCAAAATTATCCTATGAATATTATCTGACTATACTGGCATGAAATTGGAAATTAATGACAAAAGAAATCATAAAAACCCCATAAACACATGGAAACTAAATAATACCCTCCTGAATAATCAATGGGCCATGGAGGAAATTAAAGAAGAAATTAAACAATATCTACAAGCAAACAAAAAGGCAAATAAACTTTCCAGAACTCGTGGGATGCAATGAAAACAGTCCTCTTAGGAAAATTTATTGTGGTGAATTCTCACATCAGGAAAAAAGAACAAACACAAATAATAGATCTGATGATACACTTCAAACATCTGGAAGAATAACAGCAAATAAACCCCAAAGCCCCAAGAAGGAAAGAAATTATAAAGATCAGAGGGGAAATTAATATAATTGAGACTAAGAAAACAATAGAAAGAATTAACACACCAAAGAGTTGGTTCTTTGAAAGAATAAATTTATGAAAGACCCTTTAATGACAGATAATCTATGAAAGCCCAGATGTACTTGTTTTACCCCTAGCAGTGTTGTCTGGTAAGCTTATGTGGCAGTATTATTAAAATTAATTGCTTTTCTGCATCTTCAGTACATTCAAGAATGGCATGAAAATATATTGAATTCATGTTTTGTGAAATGAAGGTAGTTTTCTGGAAGATATAGCATGGAGTACTTCCCTGTGATTCCAAGACATTATGTTGTGTGTATTTAATAATGTTTTATTTTAAAGTAATGCAGAACACTCAGCTTTGGTTCTTCACTCTGCATTGTAAATTGTAAATTCTCTTCGTTATAAAAATCCTCAAATAAATGTATTTTGTGGATTTCATCGTTTTTCATACACCATTACATTTTCTCAAAAGAATTTCTCTGCCCATATAATGACATTGCTTAAGTGGCCTAAAACTTTTCAGAAGAAATCTTTATACAAATCTGTCTGTGATAATAATCAATTCAAGCTAACACTGTTCTAGAGGACTAAAAGTGTGACTTTTTAGATGATCAAAAGACTACTTCTCATTCTTAGTAGTGTAATACTTTGAAACAAGTGAGAGTATTTCAGATTTGTACCAAACTACAAAGAACAATAATATAGGCATCATTCATATGAGAGTCAATTTAAGACCAAAGAAAAAGACTTAAAAAGTGCAGCTTCTTATCTACAGCATGGTAGGTAATTGTTTTAAAAATGAGCTTATTTTCTTCTCAACAGAGATTGTACATAATGGCATTTTGAAATCAGAGTAAGGAAATATGATATATGCAATTTAAAGCATCTTAGAAGTTGATTCTAGCAATTATGTGCAAAATAGTAACTTAGGCCAATTACATAATGGTATTGAATGGATATCATATTGTCCAATGGAGAATAAAGGCATAGCACCCCGAGGCCCAACAAAAAGTGCAAGACAACCACTTAGCAGTACCAGCCTTCCATAGTGTGCCTTGAATCCTGTATGTGATCTCTCTTTTTCTGTACATATTTATGGATTATATAATATTGGTATAGATTAAGAATTAAATAAGGAAAACAGTGATATAGGAGTATAGCTTAATGAAATGATAGAGAATTTCTTTTTAGTTTAGAAATAGTTACAAAGATTATAATTTAGCAATAGTTCTTGTGATATAAAAGCTGGCCCCAAGAATTGTTACTGGATCGGTGGTGGTAAGAATGGAGCTTCATCCAACTCAGGAATATTACATTAGTAAGCTACCCATCAGATGGCTGCTTTAGTCCCCTTCCAATGCACATACATATTCCATTCACATTATATACACATTATATGTGGCTTTTGCTTCTAGATAGCAGTGAGTCCTGTTCATACCCTTTTACACCAGTTGCTGGCATTTTCTCTATTAGAGACCTGGGTGCATGACCTCTAAGTTAGAACAAAGACATAGGGCCACATTAGGTTTTTAGGATTTGAGGTTCAGAGTTTGGAGGGTTTTAGTTGTTTTACACTTTACTTTCATTATAGGAATAAAATAGTTTCTAGGCTGCCTTCATAATTGTCCTTACTTACAAATATTTTCGACTTATAAAGAGATGTCATGCAAACACTATGCAAGATCCTCAGCAACTCAGGGAAGAGGATTTCAAATTCATATAGCACAACAGAAAATACATCAATGTACCAGTTATGATTTCAGTTGTTGGCAAGTGCACTCAATGATCCATGATGCATATACTGATAATTTTGCTGAGATCTCAGTTTTCATCAGATAAGCTAGATGGCCCGTAAGCAAGCATATACATCTTAGCTCAGTACTTCTCAAGTTTTAATGGGGATGCAAATCACCTGGGGATCATGTTAAGATGAAAATTCTCATTTAAGCTTCTAGGGTGGGACCAAGAGTTTGTATTTCTAAGCATCTTTCAGGTGATGCCAATACTGCATGTGGAGGGGCACACTCTGACTAACCGAGGCTTAGCTAATGGCTGTGCTATGCTTACCGTCTGGAGACTCAGTGTAGCTTTTTCCCTTCTTTTTGATCTCAAATATGAAATAATCTCTGGCTACATATCTTAGGGTTTATGTTTTAAGTAGACATTTTAGGAGTGTTTTTTGAGTTTGAGAACATAACAGGAATCATCCCTCTTGTGTCTCACAGTGGCTCCCAGTTTATAGATGAAGAAAGTAAAGTTACTTTGCTTGCCTCCAAATAACCTAGATAGTAAAACAGCAGCACAACAATTTGAACATTTACATAATTTTTCATATGCTTCCTCATACGATGTGTAACATATAATGATGAAATTCAACATGAATGGAGAAGTGAGTTTGTGATGTTCTGGAGACAAGAAAGATTGTGTGTTCAAAGGATGCTTTGATTTGACTATGATTTGCTCCTCTGAAATCAAGTTGAAATTTAAGCAGTTTTCCAAAGCTTCCCCAGTGTGCTGGGAATCACCTGGCCCAATTTTGGCTCCAGGGCAGACTGCAGGCAACTGTTGGCTGCTCGGAGGTTGCTAGGTGTAGCCCAGTTAGGCCTGAGGGGACGTCCCCTGTGTACTCTGGTGATTTGGGATGCTGGGCGTGGTCTTACTGGCTGGGAACAAAGGTCCAAAGCTTCCCCCAGGTGCTGGGAATCAACTCCGGTGTGTTCGGCTCCCGGGACTGAATGGAGGCCTCTTCTAGCAACTTGCAGGTCACTTGGCGTGCCCACGAGGACTTCACATGTGTCCTCCAGTGATTTGGGATACTGTGCATGGTCTTACTGGCTGGGAGCAATGTTTCAAAGCTTTCCCCGTGTGTTGCCTGGGAACCAGCTTGCACAAGTTTGGCTCCTGGGACCTGAACCTACAGGAGTTTTAGCCAAAATAAATTTCTTTTTTCCACAACTTACCCCATCTGCACTATTGAGTTACTAACTACAGGCTAATACTACAGAAAATAGACACTGAAGAATGTGGCTGTTGGTAAAATATATTAAATACTGTAAAATGTGAAGTAGCTTTGGAAATGCGTTATAGGGATAGGTTGGAAGTTTGGAGAAGTGGGTGAGAAAAAGCCTAGAACATTTCAAGCAGAGTGCTATGGGTGGCTCAGCACAAGGAGAATAAGCATTTAGTCTCAGGCTGAAATGAGGATATGCACACATACTCCCAGGCTCTCACCTGCAGCTCTGAGGGGCTCTGCCAGCAAGAGCCGCATCACCTGATGTGGTTCCTTAACCTTAACCCTCCAGGTCTTCAGAACAAAAATAAACCTGTTTTCATTGTCACTTTCACTTTTTCATTCTGTGGTATTATGTTAGCAATGTCAAATGGTACTATAAAAACCAGATGAAAGTGATCAACTATATATATATAGTATGATATATAGTATATAGTAGTGTGTATATATATATATATATATATATAGTATGGTCATATATATATGATGTGAGAAAGGATAGAAAAATGGAATGTAAGTCATAGAGTGTTTATTATTAAAATGAATTTATATATGCACAACTTTTTATTAATTTAGCGTACCTTTTATATAGAAAAACAAAGTGTTGATTCTGCTAGTTCAGGAAAAATAAATTCAAGGACAGATGTCTTCTGATTGGATTTTGTTTGTTTTAGTAAAAAAATAAGGAAAGCATACTGAATTAGAAATTAAGAGTCCTGAAATCACAGACCTATGTGGATTATTAACTGGAATTGTGCAAAGTCAGTGACCATGTAAAATTCTTTTGTGGTTCTAAAACCTTTCAGTTTTTATTTGCATTTTTATAACGTGAGATGGTTTTCTAAATACTTCTGGAATAATTCACAGCTATCTGATTTCCCAGATCTTTAGTAACTTTCTATGCTTGCATAGAATGCGTAGTTTTAGTTTATACTGGGAGATTCTGCTGAGATGTATCGCACTGTTTCATTGTTAAATTAAACTCTTCTCATGGAGCTTGTAACTATTAGTGCTCCACATATATTGATGTCTTTAAATTTTTTTTTTTTAATTTTAGGACTTGTAAGCATAAGATTAATGAAAACAAACCAGTATGAGAAAACTTTAATACAATGCATTTTCCAGAAGCTCAAATCTCCTTTCCTTTTTTCTGAAAATTCTCCCATGCTCTTAGAACTGTGTTTCAAGCAGCTTGGATTCTTGGAGTTAGTTTAAAGATGATGTTGTAGGAGGAGTTAGAGTCTGCACAAAAGCAACTGCGGACCGATGGCCCTGCACTTTCTATTGGTTTTTATTCAGTCTATTCATGCCATTTAAACTGGTTCAAGCCTTCATAGTTTGTTGTAGAATCATTTGTCAGAAAACATGAACCATGATTCTTGTTTTTGCCTGAGTTGTCATTGTTACATTTGGAAAACTAATTCTTTATTATGCCTGGAGGAAGAGAAAAAAGTACAGCAGGTAATCCACTCTTATCACATTATTTTGTAGGTATGTATCATGCTTTCAAATGAGTAAAAAGTTGGTTTTCCCTGGTCGTAAATTAGGACATCCCATAGCAAATTGTATTAAGAACTCACTGTTTATGTTTATGCCTGCAGTCCACCTTCAGCATTTCTCAGGCTCCAGATCTCAGGGAGGTCACTTTTATTTGTTGCTGGGGAAGAAGGGAGGGAGTGGGTTAGTATAGAACAAGATGGACATTGTACTTGTTCACTGATTTATTTAATCTATTAATGTCCCTTCAGACCACTGTTCCAAATCAGAGAGTTAGAGCTGAGGGAAACAATTGGTAGAATGTGGAGTGGGTTGTAAAAATTGGATTTACAGTCTTAGCTGAGTTTTACATATGAGTAGGAATAAGTTTAGGAACTAGACAACCTGAAATTACCCTACAAAGAGTAGTAGAGTATGATAAGTTGAATCAAGCTTCGTTCCACTGAGTATCTTTATAGTTTTCATCCATTTAAAAAGATAGTTACTAACCACTTACTGTAAGGTAGGCTCAGTTAGTTACTGGGGGCACACCAGTGAAGGAAGTGAAATTTCTCTTTGTCCTGTCAAACCAGATAATTTGTTTAATGGGACAGACATTGATTAGGTAATGATCAAGTATACAATGTTGCATTATGAAGATGTTGACTAAGTGCCTGTAGTAAGTGAAATTCAATTAGTAGGGTGATGATGGGAAGTATTCCTTAGAAAATGATACTGGAGGTGAGAAGTGATGAACAAATGGCATCAGACTAGTGAAAAAAGAAAGGAATAAACATGCAGGCCAAAAATTGGAAATGTGAAGACCCTGTGTAAGTGGTGGTGTGATTTAGAAGCACGTTTGTAGTCAGGCTGCAGGATGTAGATTAAGAAATAGGAAAGTTGGATTGTCAGATTCAGCAGTTCATTTTTACCTTGAGGGTGATGGGATATGCAGTAGATGATTTAAGTGAGGTGAAGGGTCTGTTTTTGCACCTATCCAGGTAGAGCTGATGGGAGCTTCATTAGGTGGCAGCAGTGCAAAGTGGTTAAATTCTAGATATGTTTTAGAGATGAAGCCAACAAAAATGTCTTGTTATTGGAGATGGTTATGAGTAAGAGGAAGAAGTCAAGGATCACTGCATAGTTATGGATTTTAAGAGACAGGAAATTGTTACTCCATGACTTTGGGAATGCTCCTACTTGAGCTGAATTTAAGAGAGTGGCCAAGATCAAGAGGTCAGTTTAGACATGTTCGTTGTGAGGCGTATTTTAGGCATTGAAGTCGAGATATAGAGTAAGAACTTGGCTGTGTGGGTCTGGGGTCCTGGAATCTGAGAAAAAGTCCAAAATAGAGGTGGAAATCTGGATGTTAGAATTTGTTTTTATGTTGCTGTTGGAAATTTGTATTTTCAAACTTAATTTTCATATCTGTTATTCAATTCTTTGTAATTTTGCTATTGATTTTAAGGGGGCTTTAAAAAAATAAAACCTAATTTTTGGTACAATGAAAATGTACTATAATGTTGCTTCTTCTATAAAGTACTTTTCAACAAAAGATTTAAAAATATATGTAATTCTTATTTTTTTTCCAAGTACTTTAAAGGAAAAAAAGTATACTTCTAACTTCTAATGTTCCTCTTTTTTTCTTTTTAAATTTGAACAATTTGGAGAATTTTTTTCTGTATACATAGGACAGTAATTCTGGTTAACTTTGTTGTTGTTATTAAACAAATTAACCAGTCATTCCAGTACTGTTTGTTAAAATAACCCTTTTATTCTATAATCAATGTGCCACCTTATACCAAATATTCACATATAGAATTTCTTTTATTCCTTGTTAACCTAGTTCTCTCTAATTGTGCTAATTCTGTAGTACTTTGATTATTGTATCCAATGACACTGATTATTACAAAACGTTAATTATTGAGTACTAGTATGAATTTTCCAGGAAAGCAAATATGCCATCATTCTTCTTTTAATTTTCTTGATTTCTTTGGGTGAAGTTCTTTTATTGATACTTCTAGATGTCTTTAAAAATTTTGAGAATTATCTGTTCCTAAATGACCATAGTCAATTGCCTTTATGATTCTGGTACCTTTTAAAGATAATTCATGGATACCACAACAAATTTTGTGGTTATTAATACTTGTTTTTTCTTTTGTATATATAAATAAGAGAAGTCTTGTGATTTAAGATGTAAAATATTTCAGAGGTGCAGTAATTTGGGGTGTTGACAAGTTGAAGTGTTTGCTGTGAAAATGGAATGTTGAAGTGGTGTACAAATGAAATTTATTGTATGTAAGATAAGGAGTCAAGCAAACTTATTGTGGGCATTGAACAAGTTTTTCAGAAAATAAACTCTCTATTCAGAATTTTTCAAGACAAATCTAAACTTTCAAAAGAGAGGAAGATTGTTTCTAGGTTTCAGACTCTGCGGTGACTAGGGGGTTGGTGGGCATGAAAGCCAGAGAAGTGTGAGGATAAAAGCAGGAGAGATGTATCTAACATTGCTTTCCATTTGAGTAGTTGTGACCTGGAAGTACAGAACATGAAAAATAGAGGAATGATGATGAGCTTGCATGACTCAAGATACTGATTTTTATCCTGGGACCATTGCAGCATTGGTGCAGGTTGCATTTTCAGGGAGCAAGAATTAGTAGAAACTAAGGGCCAGTCCCCTGTCTGAGATCAGACATGGTTGAGGCAACATGTGGTGTGTTACAGTCATGCAGTCTTACTTTTGGACAGTGTTTCCCATAGAACAGAATAGAAATATAGTGTTTAAATGCGTTTTTTAAAAGAATACTATAGTATAGTGGTTCATAAATTCAGTGGTCAGGGTAGCTAAGTCCTAGGATTCAGTCTCGAGGTGAATATGTTAGTGAGTGGCAGGTGAAGAGTGAAGTCTCTGAAAGAGTTCTGTCCAGCTCTTCTTGAAAACTGAATGAAATTTCTACTGAATGAATGGGCTATTGTGTGTCACACAAGGCAGAATCTGTTATGTATCTTGGCATTTCACTTGGTACACTACCTAACCCACTGTAGATCCCCAAATGCTTGTTAAATCATTTATTACATAAACGTTTTCCATATTTCAGTTTATTTTTCAAGGATTTTTAATTCATTTTGTATCATTTGTATATATGAGCCGTATGTTTATTGTACTCATGTATCTTTTCAATAAGAATAATTTTTGTAGTTATCTTCAGTGTATCAAGTTTATGCTTCTTATATTTTGAAATGAGGACTTAATAAAACTAGCTGTTATGTATTGTAGCAGCTGATGCGATTAATAGTACTTAGAAATGCATATTTCCTGAAAACAGTAGAAAGAACTGTTGTTCCAAAACTGTTTCTTCTGTCACAAATATTGCAGAATTTCACTTAGGTTAAGTTAAAAACAATTTCCTGATTTTTTAATATTTCCAGGATAAAAAGTTTCCCAAATAATACAAGTATAGTACCTCAGGAATTTCTAAAAATGTTTAACTGGAACATGCCCTTTTGATAGTAGTAAACACAATAATGAGTTTTCATATACACTGTAGTAATATTTACTATAAGTATTTTATATCTAAAACAACTTTATTCTCAGATAAAACAAAATATATTTCACTAGGTAAGCAAAGATCAATGTTCATTTGTTTCCAAGACTTCATTGTTATAAAAATATTCCTACAATTTTTATATCAGAGTCAATATAATAAAGGGAAATTTATAAGTTAAATGTTACACAAAATTTGTAGAATTCTGGCACGTATTTCTAAATTGTCGTTAGTGATATTCACCTGTTTATATTTGAGTAACATAAGAAAGTGCTTGTTTCTTTTCATCTATGTCAGTACGAGTTACTGTCCTCATTAAAAAGAAAGTATTTTCTAATTTGAGGTATGTGCTTTATTGTATCTTAACAACAGAAAATGAGAATAGTGAATGGTGTTTGAATCTGAGTAGATAGGGGATTTGTGTAGAGGGAAGAGGAGTGACTAGATAATGCAGGCCTTTCTGTTTATTGGAAGGACTCTGATATTTACTTCTAAGGCATTAGGAAACATTTGCAGGGTTTTAAATATTCATGTGATGTGATTAAGTAGTGTGTTTCGGAGAGTTGTAGCTGTAGCCCTGTAGAAATTGGGGTGGAAAAAAGCTGGAGTGTATATGGACCTTAATACTGGTTAAATTGAGAGAGGGTGGGCCTTGTGGTAGGAAAAGGTTCTGGAATTGGAGAGAAGTAAATCAATTTGTATATGTAGGAAGCAGAATAGGCTGCTTATGGTGACTGGATTTAAGAGTTAAGGAAAAAAATATCATGAATGAGTTTTTTAATTCAGTTACATACAAAATGAATTGATGATTTTTCTGTTTACTAGAATTCAATGTAGGGCAAACAGATTTTTAGTTTCGTTCTAGTCATGTTGAATTTAAGATGTCTATGGACATCTATGAGGAAATATTAACAGTTGGTATAAAAGTGTGAGGTCCAGAAGAAAGGTCTGAGCAGGAGTTGTAACTATGGCAGACATCTATACAGGGGTGCTAATCGAAGCAAGCCATGGGAATTAAAGTCACTTAGAGATTAGAATTAATGGAAAATAAGGCATTCAGTCATTTAAAACTCTATCACCTTTCAAAATTATAAGATGTGGATGAGATTGTAAAATAGACTGAAAAAGAATTCCCAGAAAAATCACATGGTAAACCCGAATTAGCTCGTGAAACTCAGGGGAGAGTGAGGAGAGGGTGACAGAGAGTAAGAAAAGGTGTGAGGGGTCAGAAATGTCCCTGCCTGACATTTGTCATCACATATGGTTGTCTTAGTCAGAGTATCCTTGATGAGCCAGAAAGAAAGTAGATTAGAGTGGGCTGTGAGCAGTGGATAGAAGAAGTGATGCTTTTTATAGTAAATTTGGGTTTGAATGGGAGAAGCAGTGGAGCATGCACTGGAAGTACATGTAAGATTCAAGGGTTATTTTCTAACGGAGAGAATGGGAAGTAACAGTATTTCAATATTAGTGACATGTATCCGTTAGGGAGAGAGGTATTGAGAGTAAAAGGGAGGGGATTATGTAAATTGAGCAGGAAGGGTAGGACTCAGAGCATAATTGAAAGATTGACTATGACTGAAGGAAACACATCTCCTGTATAGGAACAGGATGGAACAAGAACTTGGCAAAATAGATGTGCTAAATGTAGAGATTTGTTGGAAAGGAAGTGGAAGGAATTGTATCTGTGTCTGGCAGATTTGTTTTCTCTGTGATATGAGACTTGAGGAATTACTGGGAAGGAGAGATATGGTGATAAAGTGGAGATGAATTGAAGACTTCCTAGGAAATATAGTCAAACTTCTGAGAATTCGGGTAAAGTGGCTAACAAGGAGTTGTGCTCTTTATTGATCTATCCACCTTTCCTCTAGAGGTATGCCTAGTTATAAACATGAAGAAAGTATATTGATTAATTTATAACTGGGATTTTTCTTTCTGGATAAAGAATTTATAGTACCAGCAAAAACTGATCCAACTTACAGATTTAAAGAGATTTACATTAGATACAGATCAGGATAGTTGGTAGCATCTTCAGTGGGGAGCACGTTAGTTCCTATTGAGCCAGAATTGATAAAGACTTGGAAAAATAAATGTCTTGGGGTAGTTCAGAAGGCCACCTGGAAGTGTAAGGAGATGGAGTTGGAGAGAAGAATGTCTGATTTAGTTGGCTTGGGGGTGGGGGTGTTAAGAAACCCAGAGACCAGAGTTCTGGATAAGTCAGTTACATGCATGGCAGAATCTCCCAGAATGTTATAGATGACAGGTGAAGAGGGAGTCTGTCGAAACTGATAATGAGTAAGGGAGAATGTGCAATGATGTGTATGTATCTCTGTTCTCTACATGTGAGAGTGGTGGGAAATTTGGAAACACAAACCCCAAAGGGCATATCTTTTTTTGTTTTTGTGAGGGTATAATAGTAACAACAGCTATGCCTTCTGACACTGAGATACGGGGTATTTACTTTATGGTGTACATGAAGTATACGTTGCAGTAACAGAATAATTTGAGAGCTTTATTAGTAAATGGTATTATTGCTAGAAAACTAGGTGAAAATAAGGATGTCAAGAGGTTGAAGCTATGGAAGAGCAGGAATTAGAATTCCAGAAGAGCAGTGAGTTTGAAAATGAGGGGGAAACTGAGGCATGGGTGGGTAAAGGGAGGAACACAATGCATTAGAAAGATTTGTATTCAAGACAAAGAGTGCACTGCATTCACATGGCTGGCTAACTTAGGGAGAAAGATTTGAATTTTTGTTTGGTTTGCTCTCTCACTGTGTTGTTAGTAATGAATTCTGATGGAAAAATAATGTTTTCTTTTACAGTATTTTACCTGTTTTTGTTGCTAAGGGAATAGAGCTTTACTTTATATTAAAATAGATTATTATTTAAGGGAAAGCTCCTGATTTTGGTGTACCTATTTAAAACTCAGTTTTTAATTCAATTGATTATTAAGGTATTTCTTTTTTTCAAGTAGTCATTCAGAACTTTCATGAATAGCAACTACTTTGTCTGGTTTCTGTTATACCTCTAATCATATTTACTCTAATAATGGTGATTCTAAGGATTCTTGTCATATAGGGTCTTTTGAACTATGCTACAGTGTAAATTTTATTCTTAGAAAATTTGTAAAGAAGTCTAGATTAGAATGAAGGGAACTTAAGCCAGAGAGGTGGCAGGGAAAATGAAAGAAAAGAAAGAGCTACAGTAATACAATACTGGCATTTGTCTCATATAGACTCTGGATAATGGTAAAGATAATTCCAACATGTCTATTTAGTCAGCAAAGAAACAGAAGGAGGATGTGTCTTTTGTTTCACCATTTTTTGGGTGAGGGGTACTGGGGATCGAACTCATGACCTCATGCTTACGCCACTGAGCTAAATCTCCAGCCCTTTTTGTTTCACCTTTAAGTATAGTATTATTTCTTTACAGTACGTGCTTTAAAGGGTAAAAATTGAGCCAGGGAATTTTAATAGTTTCTCTGCAATCTACCAAGTTGTATCCAGTTATATCAGCTGTATGTTACTAAACTTCTTCACCAACACTGGATATTTTCATTGAAATTTTGTTGTTAAGGAATAAAATAGTTATTAATTTTAAAGTACACTTCTCTAACTGGAGGTACAAATACTCTAATTTTTCTCTCGGTATCATTTTAATAGTGAAATTTATTTGGATTTATCTTTGTACATAGTGCAAAGAACAGAAATGATTTCTACCAGCTCCTTCCAAGAGTAAACTATTTTTGTAACTCTAGATAGAGTTTGAAAGAGGAAAATGTGACCTAGAAATTCCATAGCATGACACCAAAGTGTATTCATTAGGAATTTTCACTTACTAGGAATAAATTTAACAAAAATATTCATTAGAAATAAATCAAGTACAAACATCTAACTATAACAATTAAAGTCCTAAACTAAGGATACAAAACTGGCAATAAGCAAGCCTCCTATGTTTACTGAGTGGTTTCCAGAAGCCATTTTACATATACTTATCATATGTAATACCTTATTAAATCCCTAAGACAGCCAAAGAAGTTATTATTATTATTATTATTATTATTATTATTATTAATTGAGGAGACAGATTCTGACATGATTAAGTGGCAGAGGCCACCACAGCCAAAACCTAAGTCAGTGTTCATCTGACACTTCACACACCTGCTCAGTCTTCCTTCAAACACCTTGTATTTTTTATCAACTCTGTTTTCTTTGGTGTTATTTGAACCACAAGGGCATCACTATGAATGGTAAAGGCAGTGAAAAAAAGAGAGTTGATGGAAAACTGAATTTATCAAGCTGCTTGTTCATCCATTGGTTCAACAAATAAAGCAATGCCACCTTGTTCTTGGAGTAGGGAAAAGATGAGGTAGGGAAGCAACATGGTAGGAATCTCGTACTTAAGTCTCTGGCATCAGTAAAGTTTTATGTTTATAAGAGAGAGAGCAATAAACACTAAATAAACACTAAACATTTGAGAGAGAGAGAGAGAGAGAGAGAGAGAGAGAGAGAGAGAGAGAGTATTGGTGGTGGTGGTGTTGGGAATTGAACCAAGTGCCCTGGGAATTCTAGATGCTAGGCAAGTATTCTACCACAGAGCTATACACCCAGCTCATAAATACTAGATACATTAAGATGATGTGAAGTTGAAAGGACTATAAATGAGAACAATCAGGATGTGAGTATAGAAGTCACATTTGAGTGGAGACCTGAGTTAAGTGAAGGAGTGAGCCATATGCCTATTATGCCAACAGTAGCATTAGAGACAATAAGGCTTTAGGAAGGTGTTTGCTTGACCCTTAGGTGCAATAAACTTCAAAAGTTCTGGACAGCAGAACTCAGAAGTCTGAGAAGTGTGGGACGAGATGACATGAGGAAGGGGCTGTGATAAAGACATACGATTTTATTCTCTATGTCTTTACAGTAATGTGGGAGATAACTAATGATGACTTAAACCTGGGAGCTGGCAGTGAGTGTGATGCCACTGGGAAAGTACACAATTTGGCAACTGACTGGATACAGTTTGAAGCAAAAGTTTGTGTTGTCAGCAGTTTCAGTTGAGGTAAATGTATGAATGACGATGCCCAGAGGAAAAGATTTTCAGGAGAAAAGGACAAAGTCTGAAGGCAGGAAGTTGGAGAAGACACATATTTAATAAAAGTGGAAGAGGAACAATGAGAAAGATGGCAAGGGAACTAAATGCTGACTCTTTGGGATTTTTCAGACCCTTTATAATTGAATTTTATCAGTCTTTTAAAAATATTACTACATTTGTTGGAAAGCAGGAGCTGTAGGGGGGGTGGTAACTGCTGTCAGCTCTGGACTGGGGTCCAGTCTGTGTCACTTGTGAGCATTGTGAAATTGGAGCAGTCATTTAAGTTCACCTTGATTTCATTGTTTTTTATTTGTTGTGAATTTTAATGAGATATTATATGTCAACCATACTGCTAAAACAAAATAAGTCCTTATTTATATTACTTAATATTAAATAATATTAATTAAATAATATTAATATTAATATTATTTTATATGATGTCTATGAAATAACTGTGAGTATGAAAAGAACTAGATATGAGGCATTAGCTATGTTGATAAAACTAAATTCCTCCTTTTTTTCTACTGCTTTCTAATTTTATAATTTAAGTCAATTCTGTAATAATTGAGGTAGTTTATAGATTTCCTTTTTGAAAGTGAAGTAGAATGAATAGCTGATTTTTATGACAGTTTTAGAAAAGATGATGAAGTCTGCTTCAAATTTCAGTGACAAGTGTATGAACTGTAGTAACCTCACAGGCATTGATGCTTGTAGCCTATGAACCATTCCTTGAGGCAATCGGGCTGTCTATCTAAAGCAAAATATAAAGAATAAAATATAATTGAGTGAAAAAATTGAACTATGATTTTCTTTAAAGGAAAAATTTTTTGTATAAAACCCAAAGAATATTTGTTAATATGTCTGCTGTTTTTCCTTCTCCCTTTCACTTACTTTGCGATTACATTTTAGTCCCTATTACCCTGTCTCTCATCCCTAAATGACCCCAATTTTCTGATTGCTCCTCTTTGACCTACACAGAAGGCTGCTTAATTATTCACTGAACTCTCTGTGAGCTTCTGTAGTAATTTAATCTTTTCTGTGAGATTTTTTTTTTGGAGCTCTTTAAGTTTTGGACAAGAAGGCTGTTGTCAAATCCTAATATATAGTTTTTTCTCCTGTCAGTAGTATTTTAGGCAGAAGCCAAATACTTTCTCAAAATTTTATACTTATTATAAATATCTTCTGATATTGAATCACTTTCAGAAATGCAGAATTCCAATTAAAGTCATCTGACAACTGCATTCATAACCTGCTGTCTTCATTTTTGCGTTTAAACTTTTCACGCTTGCTGTCAAGCCTTATCTCTCTGAATGTGTGCTGTATTCAGGGCGATATGTATAGAAGCATGACAGAGGGGTGCTGGCTGAAAGCTTTGCTGGCCCTGTTGTCTTTTACTACAATGGCACCCAGGAAGGCTATACCTGAGGAAACAGTGATGATTTGTTTTCCATAATCAGTGGTTGCCTGAATTCAGTAAGTATTCTGGTAGTACGAGTTTGTGATTATTCTATCTTCCATTAATGCAGGTTAGCCTACATTGGTAATTCCCACCTTTTTGTAGAATAAATTGATTTTTAGAATTCCTTGATTTTGTTTGCATTATGCAGTGTACTCACATGAAATCATACAGCCTTATAAAGTGCTTGTTTCCTATCAGTGAATCCTCCAACATTAAAGTATTAAGAAATAACTAAAATAGCTACCTTATCATACAAGTCTTAAAATATTTGTCTTACATAATTTTGAAAAATTCTACCTTCTTATCTATCAACTCTGCTCAGTAATTATGGACTTCTCCAACATCTGCTGTCAAGGTTATAAAGTAATATACATCTCTTTTTTGTTTATCTTTAGCAATACACATGTATTAACTCCAATTTTTTAAAAATGCAGAAGGAAAATGTAAGCTGTTGATTGGCTTTCATTCCCTTTGAAGAATGGTATTACTTCTTGTGCATGCGAGGACTTTTCTTGGACTGCACATTGCATAGAACTTGGTGTACGTTTCTATCTTTTTCTCATACATGTTAGTATGTGTACTCTATAATTTTTTATTCTTATTTTCCTTCTATTGTCCTGTTTTTTATGGTTTACATAATTTATTATTTGCCCCCTTTGGTAGCGATATTCTAGTTGTTTATTTTGCACCATTTCTGTCCTTTATACCCCAAGTTACAAATTTTCCGTAGTATGCAAGATAGTGCTTACATATCACTTCTTCTCCTTCTCTTTCTTCTTCTCCTTCCCCTTCTTCTTCCTTTTTTTCTTGGTGTTATTTACCCTTCTGTATCTCCATTGTGAGTGAGGGCATCATCCCTTCTCAGGTCACAGAGTACAGTTGCATTAACAATGCCCTCTTTTCCTGTTCTGATAGGGGCTTAACCTCCTTGTATAGTTTAGCTAAGAGTAATGGCATTTTGGAAATATATGTGAAAGTGCCCAAGTGACATTAATTCTTTCTTACTTTTGAGAAGGTGACAAAATAGTTTCTTCAACAGGAGATGGAAAAGTTGGAAAAATTAACATGTAGTGAGAAGAGATATTATCTGGCACTTGCTTCAGCAAAGCACTACCTTTTGATCTGTGCTACATGTGTCCAGGCTGAAGGAAACCAGAGGGGAAGAAAAATGACAAAAGCACCTATAATAGAATCAGCAAAAAACAACAGGCCCATGACAAAAACTTACATTCTCTTGGAAATAAATATACTTTAGGAAAAATGGCAAGGAAATGTAGAGATAAATGGAGATAACACTGAAGCATACTGAATGTGTGCAATAAATAATTTTAAAGGAACTCATAATGCATTATCTTCTCACCTTTACAGTAGCTACTGCTGAACAGAGCTACCCAGGGAAATTTCTGTTCATTTGCCTTTAGCTATATTCATTGGGATAAACTGAATGGAAGAAATAGGCAGCCTCATGAGGGTTATCACCTGCCAGTCTTTGATTCAAACCCTTGTCAGTGTAATCAAACATCAGACTTGATCCTTTTGGAACCATCTGTTTGTTGAATGGACTGATCTCTTTCTGCAAGGTTAAATCTGTTTATGTCAGAGATATTGCCTTTCATAGTCTCTAACATATTTATGAGTATGTACAAATTTACCATAATACAATTCCTATAAAGTGGAGAAATACTAACTTTAATTGCTGTTTTGTTCTCTTTTCCCCCCTGTACTAGTCTTCGCTATTCCTTGTCTGGCATTTGATATTATAGCTTGAATGCTTAATTTGGAAAGTTGATCTTAAATTCTCACTGTTTTAACTGGTTAATGGATAGGCCTTTTCAGTGCTTTCAGACTTCCTAAGTGGGAAGAATTTGGTTTGTGCTAAGCCAAAGCTTCCTGGCTATTTCTAACCCTATTCACTCTTCATAGTATGTTCTATTTCATTATGGCCCCATGAAAACTAAGCATTTCTCAGCACTCAGCCTTTTATGAGATCATCCCTTTTAAACCACACTGTAGGTCAAGTGATGATAAAAGTGCCAACATTGATTTATTTAGTTTTTTTCCTTTCCATGAGTAATATTTAGTGTTTTAAGTATTAAAGAAGTCATAATAAAGTAGTTTGTTAAATCACTGAATAGGATCTTTAATTTTTAATTGCTACTCTCATAGCAAATTTAAAGTAGTAGATATTATTAATAGTTTTTATCACTGCTACACAGTATGTCTCAAAAATTTATTGATCTTATAACCAAAACTTTGTAACCTTTGACCAGCATTCTGGCATTTCCTCCCCTCCTGTTCACAACCCCTAGCAACCATTGTTCTACCCTCTCTGCTTAACATTTGTAGCTTCTCCATATAAGTGAAGCCATACGGTATTGTTCTTTCTGTATCTGGCTTCTTTCACCTAGCATAATGGCTTCTAGGCACATTTTTGTCATATCAAGTAATGGGACTGCTATTTTTTTTAAGGCTGGATAATAGTTCATTATGTGTGAGATTATGTGTATATATGTTTGTATGTGTCTGTGTATAATCAAATTCTCTATATCTTTTCACCTGTTGGTAGACACTATTTCTTGGCTATTATGAATAATACCAAATTAACTTGTAGTATAGATATCTCTTTGAGATCCTGGTTTCATTTCCGTTGAGTACGTACCAGAAGTGAGATAACTGGATCATGTATTCTAGTAGCATTTATTCAGAAATTAATTCGTTCACTACAAAATTGTTAAGGTTTCACATGCCTGCAATTTCAACATTCAGAATGGCTAAGGCAAAGGAATCACAAATCTGAGCCAAGTCTGAGCAATTTAGTAAGACCATCTCAAAATAAAATAATAAATGGGCTGGATATATGTCTCGGTGTGACATACTTGGGTTCACTCCTCAGTATCACAAAGTTATTGCTTAAATGACCCCCCAAAACTAATTAATTAGAGCTTGATCCTCACTGAAACAATGTTCAGAATTGATAGAGAAATGATTGTGCCATGAGGGAGGTGTTATGGTTGATACATTGTGTCAACTTTGAAGTCACATCTTGTCTTAGCCCCTTCCTCTCAGGATCTTTTCCCTGTTTTGCTTCCTGGCAGTCCTGAGTTAATATTCAGAAAAGAATAGCCAAGCTTTCTTTTGCCATGCCTTTTCATCATGATGTTTCTGCCTTGGAGGCAGCTAACCATGAAACCCCTGAAAGTATGAACCAAAATAAATACATAGTTCTCTAAGTTGTTTATGTTATGTGGTAATAGTGACAAAAAACTGGTTAACTCATTGTTTCTTGACTAGGACTAACTAGTTCACTTGACTTCATTGCTGAGAAAGCAACATGTCTGCTATTTTATCTAGTTAATTTGTAGTTTGTTACACTTTTTTTCATGGCCAACTTTCTGTCCTTTTTGTTCTCATTTTAATCTCAGTTTTAATTAGATTGTGAGGGACTTGGGGCAAGAAGTCTCCCGGTTTGGATAACAAGAGAAGTGTTATGGTTTGTGTCTAGATGTCCCCAAAGCATCATGCAGTCATAGGGCTTTTTCAGAGGTGGGTAAATCTAGAGTGTGTGATATTGGGATTAAGGGTCTGTGATTACTGTATCAGTCCACTAATTGGCTTGGCACTGCCCTAATCCCAGTTGTCTGGATAAGATAAAAGGGGCAGAATGATGCTGTTAAATTCTCTTGTTTTTGCTGTCTTCTGCCACCATGGATGATTTCCCCTCAGCTATATCCTACCCTACCTTGGAGAAAGTGGGTTATTGACTCCGCAAAGTGTGCGTTAAATAAACCTTTTTCCCTTAACTTGGGTATTAAGAGTTTTGTTTCAACAAGAAAAGTAATTAGCATAGGAAAATATGTTTAAATGGAGAGGAAGACTTAGTTTAATAAGCACATGACAAAAATTTAAGTGATAGTATAGAATTAAGAAAGAACAAACTCATGTATAATAACTAGCAAAAGAGAGACTGATTCTCTGTGGACCAATACTCCTTGAATGCTGAAGGTTGATCACAATTGTTCTGTGGCCATAGAGCAATGCTCTAAATACTGGACATAAATGATAATCACTGGGGATTATTGCAGAGGAACAAGAATTATGCACCAAAAATAATTAGAGGAAAAGATGTGATTTGAAGTTAAGACAATAGAAATGATATCCTAATGATGTCTTACATGAAAAATTGGAAAAAAAATTATGGGATGAATGGTCAAATGATACCCACTCTTCCAGTTAAAGTGGTATAATTTTACTAAACACAGAACAAATGAATATTTTTTATTATTATAATATACAAAATAAGTTCATGTATGATGACACCATTTTTCCACTTTTGATTTTTAAGAATATTTTTGTATCTTTGCTGATAGTCTCAATTTATTCATGTATTGTTTTCCCAAATGTGTTTAGCATTTTTATCATGGCCATTTTAAATTATTTTCAGGTCATTCATATATCTTATATTTTATTAAGGTCAGTTTTTAGGGGGCTTATTTTGATTCTTTGATTTGGTTGATCACAGTAGTTGGTATATAACAGTCACTAAAAATCTGTGTATTGGATGAGAGTATGAATAAGAACATTTTCATTATATTCTCAGTAAATGCAGCTGAGGAGAAATTAACCAATATATATGATAGTATTACTAAAAGCTTTGAAGACATCTTTTTTTTTTTTTTGCTTAGTTGCAGAGGTTTAGCGGGAAATGTAATTAAATGTTCATACATTATTATGAGATTAATATTTTTTACCTCACTTTAGCATTAGCTATAAATAATTTTACTTAATATTACCTTAAAGAGAAAACAATCTGAAAATAAGAAAAAGTGTTGTATTTCAACAAATGTTTTGTCACAAAGTTTAAGTACAGTTGTGTTTAATGAGGCTCAGTGTCCAGTTTTATAATTCATACATGAATTTCTCCTTGTCTATCTCTCCCTCCTCTCCCTTTCTTGCTATCCTTTCCTCCATCTCTACTTTTTTATCACTTCCATTAACTCATTACTTTTTTTGAGTTATAAATAAGTAATTTGAAGTTAAGCCTCTGGGACAACTTGGTCTGATTCTTAAAGCAATATCTATTGAATTATTTACTGAACTCATTTAACATTGAGATTTATAGTGGAAGATACCACATTGACTAGATAGATTAGTTCTTTGGTGATCCTTTACATGAGTTATACATTAGAATTACCTGGCTGCTTTTAAAAGCTAGTAGTACCTGGGCCCTTTTCTTGAGATACTGATTTAATTGGTCTGACTTTCATCCATTGATATTTTTCACAGTCTCAGTATGTATAATTTTGTGTTAAAGTGAAGTTGTAATCACTAATTTATGACATTGCCATTCAAAATGTGATCACTGAAACAGTAGCATCGGTATCACCTGATATCATCAGTATCTCCAGATGATCTGAGGAATACTTGCATAAGATTTCATTGACTCTGTTAAAAAAAAATGGTACCAACTGAGCTGCATGCTACCAAGAGATAGGGGTTTGTTTCTAACACTCTTTATGTCAGTTGCCTCTGTATTATATTATTAAACTATTACAAATAAGTATATAACATAACGAGCAATGAAATGTAAATAAGAAAAGAAATTTTGTTTTGTAAAGATGAATGATTTGGAAAAAATAGATGAACTCAAATTACTAACAATGGTACTCTTAAATTGAGTAAGAATTATTGGGGGGAGAAAATAGTATTAGAAATATCTCTTTTTAGACTTTTGGGCAATTACCTATGCTATCATTATCTATCTTGGAGTGAGATAGGTAACTGACTAGATACTATTAGCTTTTAAAAGCATACTGATGATTCTAACATGTAACTAGTATTAAGAATCACCAAGTAGACTAACACCACTAATTAATTCAGGTATTTTCTATAAATCAAAACAATCTCAATAATATGAAGCTTATACATTTGAAATCATGAATTATCTACTCTTTTTATATGGCTCATAACATTTTTTTTTATTTAAAACAGAATAAAACAAAAGGGGGCAGTACAGAGCAGATCAGAACAGGACAACATAGGCAACACAGTACTTTACATTAAGTCAACTGGACATCAACAGTAGCTAACACCATATCTCTTACTCTGCTATAGTTGAGCATAGTTTCAATTACAATAAACATAACACAAACATAACACAAACATAACACAGTAGTATAAAGCCATGCATATAGTGAAAGAATTACAGGGCTTTCTGAACCAAATAACAGAAAATGATCAATGGGTACTATAATATCTCATTTTTGATAAAAAAGAAAAAAATTTGTTTGAACTATCACACATATTCAAATTCCAATAAGACACAATGTGGTAGATAGAACCAACGGAAGTAGAACAAAAAAAGCATGATAGGACTTCTAAGAAGGATAATATTAAATCAGCATAGCTGTCATAATGTTTTCTTCAAAATAGCTGTTCATATCATCACGTATGATATAGTCAAACAAAACAGGATAACACCATGCCAACTGATGATTGAAAGCTTTGAAAGACTTCGAAGCTATAAGATGGGGCCTCATGCTTACCATAAAGTCTTATATACTCTTATCAAACCTCATATTAGGGAGTCTATATGGTATTTACCCTTGTGAGTTTGGTTTATTTCACTTAAGAGAATGGTCTCAAGTCGTGTCCATTTATTTATAAATATCTCGATGTGATCATTCTTTATAGCTGAGTAGTACTCCATGGTATAAAAATGCCACAACTTTTTTATCCATTCCTTCAGTTGATGGGCACTTAGGTTGTTTCCAAGATCTGGCTATTACAAATTGTGCTGCTATAAACATGGGTGAACATATATCACTGTGGTATGATGTTTTCAGTTCTTCTGGGAATATTCCTAGAAGCAGAATACCTGAGTCAAATGGGACTTCCATACCCAGCTTTTTGAGGAATCTCCAGACTGACCTCCACAGTGGCTGCACGAGTCTACACTTCCACCAACAGTGCAGAAGAGTTCCTTTTTCCCCACAGCCTCTCCAACACTTGTTGTTGGTAGTGTTTTCTATCTTGGCCATTCTTTCTGGAGTGAGATGGAATCTCAGTGTGGTTTTAATTGGCATTTCTCTCATGACTAATGATGATGAACATTTTTTCATGTATTTATTTGCCATTCGTATTTCTT
>PVJX010011883.1:0-52086 GCA_004027295.1 Dolichotis patagonum | reverse complement strand
CTTTCCTTTTGTCATTTTTGTATATTTCCTTGCTTTGAGCGGTGTTCCAAAGCTTTCTCTGGATGTGTGGCGAATTACCTCTTACACCCTCAGTTCCTGGAGGGGCAGTGGCTCCCCCACAGGCTCTTGGCTTCTTCACAGGGTCCTAACTCCCCTTTGTGGGCTCCTGGCTCTCTAATTTGTAAGGCAAATGCTGGGTGTGGTCACCCCCCCCCCAGCCTGTGGAATCTGAGGCAGGCCAGGCCACCGTGCTTTGTCCCAGGCATGTCTCCAGGAGGTTCCCTGTGAGTGAAGGGTGAGTCTACAGGTCCCAAAGAGTCAGGCCAGAATGTTGGTTTCTGAAAAGTTCCCGGTCCCAAACAGACCTGGCCAAGATGCCAGTCTCCACAATATCCCCAATCGAAACAGCTCGTGCCACTCTGCGTGTCCTAGAGGTTCGGGTCCCAAAGAGACAGGCCAGGATGCTGGTCTCTGGGAGACTTCCTGGGGGTGAAGGGCAGGGCTACGGGCCCAAACAGACCTGGCCCAGATGCCGGTCTCTGGGCAGTTCCCTGCGGATGAAGGGCAGGCCTACCAGTCCCAAACAGTCGCGTCCAAGATGCAGGTCTGCCCAGACTTTCAATCCAAACAGCCCGGGCCACTCTGTGGGTCCCAGAGGTTTGGGTCCCAAACAGACAGGCTGAGATGCTGGCCTCTTGGAGACTTCCTGGGAGTGAAGGGCGGGGCTATGGGCCCAAACAGACCTGGCCCAGATGCTGGTCTCCGGGCAGTTCCCTGTGGATGAAGGGCGGGCCTACCAGTCCCAAACAGTCACGCCGAGATGCAGGTCTGCGCAGACTTTCCATTCAAACAGCCCAGGCCACTCTGCGGGTCCCAGAGGTGTGGGTCCCAGAGGTTCGGGTCCCAAAGAGACAGCTATTTCTTGGTTTCTACATTTGTTTTTTTTCAAAGTTTGTTCCATTTATTTATTTATTTTTAAAATTTTTTTATTAGTGCATGTTTTCAATACAGAATGACATTCATCATGGGGCATTAGTACACATACATAACACATCATAGTTAATTTTTACTGGCCCTTCCCCCCCTTTCCTTTATCTCAGGATTCCCTTCCCATTTGCAAAAGATCTATAACCCGGTTTACCCCTATCTATTTTTTTGCTCTTTACTCATAAGTTGGATTTCCCATACAAGATAAACCATGTAACATGTAAGCTTGTGTTTTATTTATTTCACTTAATAATATGACCTCAAGGTATATCTATTTTCCTACAATCCACTGTCATTGTCTAAGATCCATCGGTCTCCCACACAAGCCGCATAGACAAGTTTAATGGAGATGTATTAGGAATCACCACTGCTACATCCTCAAGTCCTTGTCTCTGAAATTGCTCCAGGAATACAGTAGTGCTTTTGGTTTACTCTTTTCCTAAGCAGAGGAAGTTTTAGTGGCTTTCAGTTGGTTTTTTCAATCATAATAAATCTCATTACATAGACCAAGTGTCTAACTTGAGAATTCTACTAGCTGGTAAGTATGTCTATCCAATTATGCATTTTAGAACTGGAGAAATTACTACAGGGAATATTAAGGGGCCCAGTGGACACACTGTAAGATGCACTTGAGTCAAAATGCTATTAATCACTTGACCTCTTTTCTGACCGGTGGGCTACAGTGATATTTGGAATCTGCTGATATTAAGTCCAGTAGTCCTCCAAAAGTCCAACTCTTTCTCTCCAATGCAATTACCTTGGTAAAAGATCAAAGATATCTTTGGGGAAGATAAGAGAGATATTAACTGTATAATTTTTGGCAGTTTCAGGTGTTCTTCTGCCTGGCCCCTCCTTTATTCAGATAAACTGGTACAGTAAAATGGCTCAACTCTGTTAATTGATTCAGTGGCCTTGACCCTCTGTTTTTATCTCAGGATTGAATTTTATTCATGTGATCTAGAACTTTTCTGCTTATACAGATCAAGCAAAAATTTAATAGGTTTCTTTTTTATTTCACTTCTGATCACTGAACCTAAATCATAGGTATGTACAAGTCATATTATTCTGTGCTGCTTTGATTTTGCTGTTCATTAAATTCACCTTGACTTTGATGGTTCAGTTCTCTTACTTTGTCCCTGTTACCCTGGAATATAATTACTTTCATTGCATTTAGGTAGTTCAGTAATCATAGTTCCTACTGTAAGATCTTACTAATGCTTTTCAAGAATCCTGGGCTTCCCCTGACAAGTTTGTTTCTCACAGTCATGGTGAAAGTTGTGTCTTCTGAACCTTCACAAATATGTGAGTAGGTGTTAATCACAAATTTTCTTCCACAATCTAGTCTCCTTAAGCCACCAAATCCCTTCCTGCACATTAAACCAAGGTGATTTCAGTACCTGTAACTCACCCATTGTGGTTTATGCTTGATTCATGTTTTTACCAACCAAGGAAACAAACCATTAGAATGCTTTCTTACTCACTCAGCTAAGGCATTGATTGTAAATTCTGTTTACTAAGCCTATATAAATAAATTCAAATTGATTAACTTTCTGTTCCTTCTACCATTACCCCATATCTTCAGTATCAATTCCCACATATGTTTCAAAGATTTCTTTCTAGATAAATTATAAAATCTAGTAATCCTTTTGGAGTATAGTACATCAACTGGGCCGTGATTTGTGTCTTACCTTTAGGGGCTTGTTGGGAGTTTGAGTAGAGATATAGGTCTAGAAGCCAAGAAGGACTGTGGGACTGTGTCTGAGGACAATCAGCAAGACATATGCTGGGAGAAAGTCATTACAGCTTCCTCAGGAAATGTAAGGCTCATCCTCTTAGCTGGTGGGGAAGAATCTTCCCATGGCAGTGAAGAGGTTGATTCCTTTGCATCAGAAATTAAGAGCTCAATGCCTAGCTTCACCACAATTTTCCCATACAACCCTATTTCGACTTTCAAGATTGCTTTCTTTTCTGGCCAATGCTCTCACTTTTTAAAAAATTATTTTTATTAGTGCAGGTGTGCAGTATATAATGAGTGCATTGATCATAGGAATTGGTTCTTGTACATAACACATTTGTTTTCATTCCTTTCCTCTTCTCTAACTCATTCTTCCCTCAATCTCTTAGTCCCCTTCCCATTTATAAAACATACATCTCCCTATTTTTTTAATCTGTCACCTATTTTCCTCTTTAATTTATTTATACTTTGGGTTATTCATATTAGAGAAATTATGAGATGTTAAGTTTGTGTGTCTATTTCACTTAACATTATGATCTCAAGCTGCATCCATTTTTCTAAAATTATAGTAGAATAATATTCCATTATATATAAATATCACATTTTTTATCCATTCTTTTGTTGATGGCTATATGGACTGTTCCAAGATTTAGCTATTATGAATTGTACTGCTGTAAATGTGGATATGCAAGTATCACTAAAATATTTAACTCTTTTGGGAATATATATAGAAGGGGAATAACTGGGTCAAATGGAATTTCTAGTTTCAGGGAACTTCATGCTGGTTTTTGTACATCTGAGTAAGTGTGTCTTCATTTCAATTGCCTATTTTTATTGGGTTGTTTTTATTTTTGAGAGTCTCAATTTTTTTGACTTCATATATTATGTTCTAGATCTTAGTTCTCTGTCTGAGGAGTAGCTGCCAAAATCTTATTCCCATTCAGTTGTCTTTTCTCTCCACTGGTTGTTTCCTTTGCTGTGCAGAAGCATTTTAATTTTATCTCATTTGTTGATTCTTGATGTTATTTCTTGTGGAATTGGCATTGTTTATTGAAAATCTTTACCTGTGCCTATGTTTTCAAGAATTTTTTCTCTTTTGTCTTCCAGAAGATTAAGTGATTTTGGTTTAATATTTGCCTCTTTGATCCACTTTGATTTTAGCTTAATACATGGTGAGAGATAGGCATCTAGAATCTTCTGCATAACTACTCTCATCAGCGGCACTGTTAAAAAGGCCTTCTTTCTTCCTGTGTATCTTCTTGGACCTTTGTAAAGATCAAAAAGGTGAATGTGCCTGGGGTATTTTCTACATCCTCTATTTTGTTCTTTTGATCCTCATAACTATTTTTGTACCAGTACTATCCTGTTCTTATCACTGTAGCTTTATAATATACTTGAAATCTGGGGTGTTATCCTTCCTGCTTTGCTTTTGTTGCCCAGAATTGCTTTTGCTATTCTAGGTTTCTTCTAGTTTCATTTGAAGTTTAGAATTGTTTTCTTTAGTTCTGTGAGGAATGCTGTTGGTATTTTGTCAATAGTTTCATTTTAAAAGTAGATCTCTGGCGGGGCCAGTCATTCAGCCCTTTAAATCAAAAGAAAGGCCCACTCACATTGTGGAGGAGCGCTTTATTTAGTGTACTAATTTAAATGTTAATGTCACCAAAAGCACTCTCATGGAAACACCTAGAATATTTGAACAAAATATTAGAGCAGCTCATGGTCCAGTCAGTTTAGTACATGAAATTAACCATTGCAAACAGGCTAACTAATTATATTAATCACTCACCAATACAATTTATAAAGACTGGTAAGAAAAAGAAGGGGAAATATGTAATTATTATATACACATTTACAGATCAAAAGGAAAAAATTGTGCACAGCTTTTTTAGTCCTCATACCTACTGTGTCACAATGCAATAGCCAATATTTACAGCTTCCTTTCACTGCTCCATATTCTTTGTTTTCTTTCTTTTCAGTTATTGCCTTAGTTAGAAAAGTGCCCACAAATAATCCATCCTGAGAGATTTAGCTCTTATGGCCTTCCCTTTATTGGTTGCTGTAACGTTCTATTAATTTATATTATTGGTCATGTTGCAAGAGGAACCTCAGAGAATCATCTTGTTTCCAGACCTAATCACATCTTCAGTTATTTCCTAACTCTTTCTCTATGACAATAGGTGTTACAGGTGAAAATCTAGCATCCTTTCTGGATGCTAGGCAGCTTTCCTTCCTACAAGAATTTATACAGATGTTAAGACATGTAGACACCAACAGATATGACATGAAGTTTATTACCCACATAGGAAACATCCACATTATTTATGGAGAACAGTTTAGCTTACTCTAGAGTAAAAAGAAACTGAGACCCTGGCTTTGTCTTTTACTGTGTCTGGCAGGTAGGACCAAGTCAGCCTTGCATGGGAGGTGTGCATAGCTTTTCTTTTGGCTTGTCAAGATACAGGACAAAAGGGGAAGACAATCTATGAAAGAATGAGGGCTGGGCAGTTAGCTTAGCAGCACGAGAATTTGCCTGGCAAGTGAATCTTTGTCTCTATTACAATGGGGAATAGTCACTTCAAAAAATATAACAACCTCCTACTTTCCCTTTTGTTTCAGTTGCTTCCAGAGCCCAAAATGGTAGTAACAATCAATTTCTAGTTCAAGGAAACTATTACTATGTACACTCGCGAACATTTCTCCTTTAGAAACTTAGACCACTATCCTAGAGTGTCATGGAAACAAAGCCCTATGTCTGGGTAGTGGGGTAAATAGTGAATTAACAATCCCATTTTACCATTTGACTATAGACCCATAGTTCATGGTTGCAGAAGAAACCATACCATATATTGTTCTCTACTTCAAAATATGTACAGTTAGTTTCATCTCATGTGTAGTTTCATTTTCAGCAAGTTCATTTACTATGGTCTGAAAATATTAAATGGAAAATTTTGGAAATAAGCATTTCATAAATTTCATGATGAATTCCTGCACTGTGCATCTTGTACTATCTGTGCTATGTGTACCATCCAACTATTAGCTACTCAGCATCCATCTCAGTTACAGATCAGCTGGTATGTTATCACAGTGATTGTGTTCAAGTAATCTTTATTTTACCTCAAAATGCCTGCAGAGTGCAACAGTAGTGCTGCTGGCAATTCAAAACACATAGAGAAGCCGTAAAGTACTTCCTTGAAGTGAAAAAGTGAAACTATAATATGATATATGAGACAGGAAGAGAGAGAGAGAGGGAGTAAGAAGAGGAGATTATATTCACATAAATTTTATTTAGCATTTTATTATTAATTTTTCCTAATAATCTCTGACTGTGCTTCATTTATAAATTAAACTTCATCATAGGTGTGCATCAGTAAGAAAAACACATTGTTTATCAGAGATTCAGCACTAGCTGTGGTTTCAGGCACCCAGTGGGAGTGTTGAAATATATCTCCATGGACTAGGGAAAGCTACTGTATTGCATCTTGTCAAAAGCACTTCAGTGTTACAAGGTCTTGTTTCCAAGTTGGCGCCTCAGTGGATCTTCAACTGACAATTCCTACATTCTATTTTCCTTTCAGTAATAAGGTGCATGATAAGAGCAAGTGGATACATTTATTTTTCTGTATGAATTCCTGAGTCATTAAACAATGTCCTGTGTGATAATATTATGACTAAGGCATCCCATAAATTCATAAATGAGGTGGCACTGATAAATGTACACATATCTGTCTTAGTTACTTTATTTCTAGGCCAAACACCCACAACTTAAGGAAGGAGAGGACTTATTTTGACCCACCGTTTTTATAGGTTCCAATTCATAGTTGGCTGTCTCCAACTCAGGATGGCACACAGAGAATAGTTGCTAAGGCTGTCAGGAATCAGAGTGAGCTCAAGGAAGGAGAGAAGGAAACATACTCTTCCAAGCCATGTCCCCAGTGACCCATCTCTTCTGCCCAGGCTTCCCCTCCCAACATTCCATTTAGCTATAAACTCATTAGTGGACTAATCCATCACACCCCCATGATCACATCACCTCTCAAACACCCCACATTTAATCACATAGGGCTTTGGGAGAAATCTAGATATAACTATTAAAATGCCTGTTTCAGTATGAAAATGTCTGCCCTTTCTGTAGTTGAAGTGGTCTAATATAATCAATATTTCCTTGGTTGACAATAGTGCCATTATGAAGGAATCTAAGTTGGTTTCTAATGTTTTCATATTTGGAGCCCAAAACTTGTGGTTATCATATAAGCCTTGAAAGAATCTCTATAACAAGGGTCATTTATGACTAGTTCCATAGGATAACCTAAGTCTTCACAGTCTTCTCCTTTCTTAGAGGTTGACTCATACATCTGTTCTTCTCTTGCTAGGTCTTCTTGTTAAGAACATCCCATTCCCATTTCCTGTTCTCATTTCCATCAATTCACATCAATATCTACTCCTTGTAGATTGGCTTTAATTCATATTTCTGGTAATCTTCCTTTCTGAGGAGAAGGGACAACCAGATTTGTTGCTCAGAATTTGCTCAATGGGAGGATCATAATTACCCACTGTCCTTCAAGGCACCTCCAGGTAGAACTGTAATCAATGCTTTATCTACCTATCCTAGGTGGTGCCAGAGTATTCTGTGAAATTACTGGTTAATCAGCTTCCGATTTTATTTTTTTTTCTTTAGTAAACTGGCCTTTGAGAACTATCCACAAGAACATTGATTTGTGTCGAGAGGTAAACAGTGTCATGCAGTTAATTTATACCTTCACAATGGTTTTGAGCCTGATCTTGTCATCACTTCTGCTTGATGATGATGTGCTGCTCCACTCACCCACCTCTGTGGTTTGGTGGATCAGAGAACACCAAATTCACAAGCTTAGTTCAACTCATAACATCACTTTGTATCCCCTGAGCAAGTATTCAGTATCTTTTGAGGTCTAGTGGCTCTCGGTAGTTATTTCTCAAAAAGAGAAGAGCTATTTGAAGGCATGGCTTTGGTTTAAATTCTAGTAGATTAGCATTATGATTCTTCTGATGGAGATTCAAAGGGGTTTGCGTGTGTGTGTGTGTGTGTGTGTGCGTGCGTAACTGTGTGTGTGTGTGTTCTATGTGCCACAGAATTGTCAAACCTCATTGGGTCGATTAATTCAGAAGATCCAAGAACTGAGTGAAGGTGACTCTCCTTTATAACAATTTAAATCATGATTCTAATGATTAGACTTAAGATTCTCCAAGAGTTGGGGATGTGGCTCAGCGGTAGAGTACTTTTCTAGTATGCTTCAGGTCCTTGATCCCTAGCACCATGATAAATTAAAAAATTTAAAAAGGGCTTTCCATGTGTGTGTGTGTATATATATATATATATATATATATATATATATATATACATAATTATGGAATATTTTACTAAGGGGAACATTATTTCAAGTCTATAAGCACCATAATCATTTAACCACTGTCAAAGATTTCTGTAAATTAAATATTCTGAGCACTGCTCAACCGAATGACCTCTTCTACTTTAGAATCTCACCATTGTCTGAAATCAGAGCCCATTTCAGTGGTGACATCTCCCAGTGCCATTTCTAGGCTTGCAGAGGATTGCCACTACAAGAATTACAAGGATGTTGATGCTCCCTTTATCAATAGGCTTTGTAAGAGGCTTTTGTAAAGAGATCATGTTCTGGTTTCTCTTTGAGTACTTAAATTTGGAGTTACTATGAGTATCACATAAAATGTACTCATTCTAATGCTCTCATTTCCCTGGACCTTTTACTTTCTTCCTTTATATCATTCCAGAGGTATTCCAGGCATCTCATCTTTATTGAGTTCATACCATCTTTGAACCTAGGCTTCAGCCAACCAACCAAAACAAACAAAAACAAAACAATAATAATAAAACTGTTAGAGACATTCCCAGCTTCTTAGTATAACACCTTGAACCAACATTTCTGAAAAGTGCACTTATAAGAAAATATTTGAGATGATTCAACAATATGTACTGTCCTCTTTGATCTAGTACCCTGAGGGTTCATTATTATACATATTATCAAGACCTCTTTCAATAGCATTGAATAAAATCTTGAAGTTCTATTTTGTTGTAAATGTTATAATCTTGTGGGCAATACTTTGTACTATTAATGTGGGTTATTTGGGGATTGAACCTCAATTAACACTCTGGCAGTAATGAGGGATGGTGAAGGAGGATTTTTTTTTTGTACCAGGGATCCAACTCACAATCTCGTGCTTACCACATAGGTGAGCTAAATCCCTGGCCCATGAATGAGGATCTTAAAAGGATTAGCCTTACTTACAAGTGTATTGCCTCAGGTGAGGTCATCATAGTCTTTAATTTAAGGAAAGCTGGTCCCTTCAGATAGGAGAGGTGGAACTGCTTTGCATGGTAAGAAAGGTTAATGGGGACTTGGGGATTTAAAGCTGTAAGACATATCCAAATGCACTGGCATTTTTCCATTCTAATGAACAAGTTTCCACTTATTCTCCAGTTAATGCCCTAATTGACACATAAGAGAGCTGGAGAAATTGTGGATTTATAATTTACTTTGTAATTTTGCAATTCAGAGAATCAGAAATTTTGTTGAGATATTTGCCTTTATCAGTTTCAAGAGACAAAATATTTTCTATTATCTGACCTTGACTTGAGTGAGGAATACAATGCTTAACTAAGACTATCACTTTTCCTGTAAGCTTTGAACTGCAGTCAGTAACAGCCATATACTAACTATGCAGTAATGTTCGTTCTCACCACAAAGGTTTAAAGTATTCTAAAGCTTGATTGTTAGTGTACATTTTATTTTATACAATAACTGCTGATAATTTTTAAGCATTTATTTTGTTAATTTTGCACTATAAACTATCAGATTTCTATTTTCCATTGGGTATGATATCATTAACACATTGGAACATATTAGATCAGATATCCAATCCCACTTTTGAGGATCTATTTCCTAGAACAACTCCTGATGTAAAATGGTAGTTGTTAGTGTTCATAGCAAAAAAGAGAGCTATATATTTAATCATGGAGTAACTCAATGCCAAAAAGAACTTACAAAATTGTTGATAAAGCTAGAAGATGGAGAGAGAATAAAAAGGAGATTAATGCTATTTTCTATTTGGAAACCTCCAGTCTCTCCATAAATACTCATTTAATATTTTTGTGACCTTATGTTTAGATCAGGAATAGCTACTATAAGAGACCATATGCATCAATTACTGATACCCCAGGATTCTATTTCTCTCACTGCAGTGCTAGTCTGCTATTCCTGCTGCTATGAGATTCAGAAGGAGACACTTCCTTTTTTTTTCTTTCTACTCTAACAGAAAAACAGATTCTTCACGATTCCAAGTTTCTTTAATATCTCATACATGATTCTAACTGGCAAGATACAAAATGGAAGTCTGCTGTCAAGGAGGTCTGGCAAATAAGATGCCCATACTTTCTCCCCCTGTCACATGGGGAGAATGTAGGAAGGTAGAGATGTGCTGAAAACCAATACAAAACTGGACACATACTACAGCATGGGAAAAGGGCAATGTAAAAAAATGAGAGAAGAGTTCTTTGGAAGATCAATTTCAGAAACTAGTAGGTAGGAAATGAGGATCCAGACAGAGACACACACTCTAACATTATCTACATTGCAATCTTCTTGGAGAGGTTCTCAGGTGGATATATACTCCAGTTTGAAGACTATTGCTCTAGACATTGATATTGTCAGGGAGTACAAACCCTCTAGTCAGCTTCATCAACGCATCCTTGACATCTTTATTTCTCAGGCTGTAGATAATGGGATTCAACATGGGGGTTACTACACAGAAAAGAACAGAAACCAAAATGTCCATGTCCAAAGAGTAGCCTTCACTGGGCCTGTCATAGTTGAAATTGGCCATTGTATAAAAGACTACTACCACAGTGAGGTGGGACGCACAGGTGGAGAAGGACTTGCTCCTGCCTTTAGCAGAGGGAATCTTAAGGATGGCTGAGATGATGAGTGTGTAGGACCCTGCAGTAAACAGGCAGGGGCTCAGGCCAATGGTGGCACTGGCCACATACAGCACAGATTCATTGACAGAAGTGTCTGAGCAGGAGAGCTTCAGGAGTAATGGAATGTCACAGAGAAAGTGACTGATCTCATTGGGGCCACACAGAGTAAGCATGGCTGCCAGCACTGTGTGTGTCACAGAATTCACCAGTGCACATAGCCAGGACACAGTCACCAGGTAAACACAGACCTTCACACTCATGAGTACTGGATACTGAAGAGGATGGCAAATGGCCACATAGCGATCATAAGCCATGGCGGCCAGTAAGACACATTCAGTGCCAGCACATGTCACAAAGAAAAAGATCTGGGAAAGGCAGCCCTCATAGGAAATAGTCTTTTTCTCCCGGAAGAAGTTCACCAACATGACTGGAATGGTGGTGGATGTGTAGCAGATGTCTAAGAAGCTCAGGTTGCTGAGGAAATAATACATTGGGGTGTGGAGAGCAGGACTGATCCTGGTAGCCATTATTATGAGGGTATTCCCCAGGAGAGTTGTCAGGTAAATGACCAAGAAGACCAGGAAGAAGAAGCCCTGCAAGTTGGAGTGATTTGAAAATCCCAAGAAGATGAATTCAGTGACAAATGTCTGATTGTTCATTTCAAATGATGTTACAGCTATGAAAAAGAAAGAAAGAAACCACAATGAGAACACATTAAATGTGGGTTTGTAAGTTTACAGGGGTAAGTTGAATAGTGTTACGTAGTCTTTCCATAGATTATTTATGATTGCTGTTTACTAGGAATAAATACATACTTGGGCTAAACCCACAAGAAGCTACTAAGTCCTGCATGTTACAAGGTATGCAGTAACTTTCTTATAAAACTGTATTCCACTGTATTAAATTATTTTTTATCTTATTTTTAAGTGAGAAACTTATTATGAAAAATTAAGAAAATGCAGAAAGATATGAAGAACAATGGAAACATTCACAGAATCAGTACTAGCTTTCTGTGTAATACTTTCTGGCTGTTGTCCTCCATATAAATATTTATGTATACTCATACATTTAAAGAAGAACAAATCCCCAAAATTACATTGTATTCTATAGCACAAAGAAATTTACCAGCTTTTTGACTGAACAGTTACATAGCTTCTATCCCTTTTGTCATTATAAACAATGAAATTAAAATTCTCATATATAAGATCTGTGAACATGTCTGATTATTTTTCAGAGTAAAATTTTAAATCAGTATACTTTTAAATAGATTGATCTCATTTTCTCAGTAGGAAGTTTTACTCTTTCAAAGTTTGTAAGGTATAAAAATTTTAAGCAACTTGTAGACTTAGGTATTTTGCTTCATTAGGATAAACTTTAGTAGTCTAAGATTTAACTTTAGCAAATATTAAAATTTCTGAAAATACGATTGACACACCTACCAATTTTCTGTTAAATTGCTCATGCATTTCTCTGAAGTGTTATTGTGAACTGAATTTTCTACTTATTTTTCAATCTTGAAGGCAAAGTGTTACAGTAAAAACAGTGAGCTCTTGAACCAGACAGATGTGGGTTAAAATTCTACACCTGCTGTTTATTAAGTAGAGAGTGGGAAAGTTAGTTTATCTCCATTCCTCAGTTTGCTCATTAGGTTCTAATACAAACAGTTTGTATCTCAATGTTTTAAAATCAAATTAGAAAGTTCTCTTTTATCCTCTCTTTACTGGTGATTTTTTTTTGGGGGGGTTGTCTGTTGATGTTGGGAATTGAACTCAGGTCCTTGCACTTTTGTTTGGGTTATCTCTTAGTGTCTTTTCAGAAAGTGATAACAAACACAATATATTAATCATTGTTAATCTTCTATTATCTCATTTTGAAATTCTGTATCATTGTTTTTGTTTTTTTCTCTTTAAAATAAAAAAAGGTGGTTTTGTTTTATGTTGCTGAGTCTGGAAACCCAGAGTTGTAGTATGTCATAATTGTCCTTTTAAGATTGTATCAGTATTGACATCTCTACTTTAATTCCTGATATTTATAGTTTGTCTTTTTGTTCTTAATCAATCTGGTTAGCTGTTTACTATTCTTGTGGATCTTTTGAAAGAGCCAGATTATTTTCACTGACTTTTTTCCAATTTAATTGATTCTTTCTCTTATGTTTATTATTACTTTTCTTTTGGCTGCTTTGAGTTTAATATACTCATTTCTCTTCTTTAAGGTAATTTTCATATTAGGCAGTTCAGTGTTATATCACATTTCATGTATACTGTGGGTTTTTCCCCCCTGCTCCCGTGTTTTGGCTTGGGTAATTTCTATTGACCTATTTTTTTTTTTTAGTACTGGGGATCGAACTCATAACCTTGTGCCTGCCAGGCAGCTGCTTGTGCCTGTGAGCTCTATCCCTGGTCCCTTTGTTAACCTATGTTTATATTTACTAATTCTTTCTTCACCTTTGTCAGGGTCACTTGTGAGTTTTTTAAAGGAATTTTTCTTTTTTGTTAATGTTATTTTTATTTCTAGTATTTAAAACCCCCTCTGCTTAAAGTGTTTAGCCTATTGATTATTATTACTTTAAATTCTTTCTCTGATAGTTTAAACATCTCTTATATTTAAGTCAAGTTTTGATGTTGTCTCTCAGACTGTATGTTTCTTTACTTCTTTGTCTTTTGGCACTGGAGAGTTGAACTCAGGGCCTTCACACTGAGGGGCCTTTCTTATTTTAAGACAGGCTTTCACTAAGTCACTAAGTTGCCCAGGCTGTCCTCGAAGTTTCAGTGCTCCTGCTTCAGTCTCCCAGAGCACTGGGATTACAGATATGGAGGGAAGTGAGGTAGAAAGGAAGGAGAAAAAGCCTTTTTAAATGCAAGAGAATTGAAGAAAAAAATGAAAATACAGCTTTTGCAAAAGGGAAGAGAAATGAGCACTGGAGGAAGTAAGGAGACACTGAAGGGGAAGGGGACAAAAAAAGAATTAAGATATGTTAAGTATCTGTACAAAGTCCCCGTGGGAAATCTAATAATTGTGTACTGTGTAAATGAATTAATAAAAAAGGCAAAATATTAAAATAGAATTTAAAAATGCATCATAACTTTCTGAAAACCCGATATATTATATAGAATAGTAGATACTGAGGCAAATTTTTTTTCTCAGAGAAACCTTTACTTTTTAAAAACATTTACTATGTGTTCAAACAGGCAGAGTTGGGTTGAGTATGAAGTTTATTGGTCCTATGTTCACCACATGCTTCAAATTACTACTGTAGTGATACAATAACTTTAGAGAGGCTGCTAGGGTGCCCATAATTCTATTCTATCATTGACTTCTTGTATTGTCTCTTCACTGTTCTCTAGAGATAATGCTTCTTGAAGAATTCCAGTGGTATTCTGCTCTTATTTTCATTCAATGCATGTTAGTGGATATTGGGGGGAAAGGGCAGAGGTGACCCTGATGTTCTGGTAAGCCTGAGTGTTAGATAATGTAAACTCTGTGTGTGATACGGATTTCATGAGTGACCTCACACATATTCCTGCCCCTCCCTCATGATTATGCATTTTGGCCTCTGTTTCCTTACTCAGCTCTGATGGTTTTCCAAAGTGCCATTACATGACAGTTATTATTGGCCTTGCCATTAAAGATTACTTTCATTATTCTGTAGGAAAAATACAGGAAAGGAGTCTGGGAGCAGTTTTGGGGTTTGCTGTTACTCTTCCTTCCTCCAAAGTAATAGCACTATCAATGAAACTTCCTCAGAATTCTTCCCTATATATATTACTTGAGAACATCTGGTACAGTTCATGAAGGAAAAGAAAGAAAAATGTACAAGCCATCATATTTGTATGCCTCCAGGGATTTCATTTTCTTATATTGTCTACACTTGTCATTAGAAATTCATTAAATATTTTATTTGAGCTATATTTTTATTTTTATCAGCTTCTATGCCCTGGGTTAAAAAGAGTGTGTGGATTCTTTTCATTACCTATGACTACCAAGATTTCAGTTCAATTATTTTCACTGTAGTCTCAGTTGCCTAATAAGTTCAAGAAAAGTCACTTATATTTATTTATTATTTATTATTTTAAGACAGGCTTTCACTAAGTCACTAAGTTGCCCAGAAGTCAATTTGTATATTCTGCTTTTTTTGGTGTTTGTAATGATGGAGGCAATATGCTTTCTTACTCCATAAATCTCCAAGTTGAAATTTGAAGACTATATAGTCATTCTTGAAAACTCTTTGGCAATTTCTAATAAAGTTAAATATAGTTATTCTATGACTCAACAATTCCTCTTTTAGAATATTCCCAAGTTCAGTGTGGCCCACAGGAACCAGGAGGCAGCACTTAGAGACCTGCAGCCATCTAGGGACCATCAATGAGGCCCATGGGGACCAGGAACTGTGCTCAGAGAGCCACTCACACCCAGGAACCCTGGTTGAGGCCTGAGGGATTATGATGCAGCACCCAGAACTGTAACCATCTGGGGACCATCAGTGAAGCCTACAGTGACCAGGAAGCTATGCCTAGAGACATGTAACCATCTGAGAATCCTAGTAAGGCCTGCAGGACTGGGAAACCCTATCCAGAGAGCCACCAACATTGACAATTCTCAGTGAGGCCCACTGTGGAATAAACCACCAGCATGGGAAAAAAGGATCACTTGGCTTTGGGTTGAACAAGAGGAACACAGGAAATGCCAAAAAGAAAGAGTCCAAGAGACCTACACATGAAAGAAATTGGATAGCATACACGTGAAATTTCTGAAATGATAGCAATGGAAGTAAAAATAAAAAGCAGTTCCATGAGTCAGTAAAAGAAATCAGATTGGAAATAATCTTTCAGGTAATGAAAGAAATTATAAACATACTGAAATAATTGGTGAGCATATGAAAAGAAGAAATAAATAAAAATAGAGGGGCATGCATAAATGATGGAAATCTTGAATGAAAAATATAGGAAAGAATTAGAATACATGAAACAGATGCAAACGAGCTATCCAGGAGATCAAAAATTCCATTCAAAGTGGGCAAAACTGCATGAATGAAACTGAAGATAGACTCTCAGACTTTGAAGACAGGATTGTAGCTAGCAATAATGAAAGGAAAGATCTCTTAAAAATAGCAAGGAATTGGGAAATAACAATTCAGTGGTTGCAAGATGATGCAAAGAAAAACAATGCAAGCTGATAGGTGTTAATGAAAAAGCAGAAGTCAACACAAATGACATTAAAAAAAACTATTTGCAGAAGAAATAACAGAAACATTTTCCAAACATGGGAAAAAGAATATGTTATATAGGTACGTAAGGCATATGGACTCCATTAGACATAACCAAAGTAAATTTACACATAGACACACAATAATCAAGATCCCAGAAACTGAGCATAAGAACAGAATATTAAAATCCATTAGAGAAAGAAACAGATCACCCATAAAGGGAAGTCTATCAGAATCATGGCAGTCTTGTCAACATAAACCATCAAGTTAAGAAGAATATGGAGTGAAGTATTTTAAGTCCTGAAAGAAAACAAAATTCAACCCAGACTGATGTACCCTACAAAACTAACTTTCAAAACTAATGGAGAAATAAGATATTCCCATGACAAAGACCAACTGAAGAACTCCATGACCACAGAAACAATCCTTCAAAGAGTCCTGAAAGATATTCTAGAAAAACACAAAAATGATCACAATTCCAAGAACATCAACAGAAAGAAACATCTAGGCAGTGCAAGCAATTAAACAGAGGGGGAAAGTAGGGAACTAACAGCAGAAACATTACGTGACAAAGATAAGCCAAATACAAATCAGTTATAACCATCAATGTAAATGATCTCAATTCACCAATCAAAGGAAACAGACTGATGGAGTGGATCAAGAAACAAAATCCAACAACATTATGTATGCAAGAAAGATGTCTAACTCAAAAAGAAATTTATAGACTGAAAATAAAAGGAGGGAAAACAATATTCCATGTGACAGTAACCCAGAAAAAAGTAGGGGTAGCTATTCTGTTTTCAGACAATGTGAATTTCAAGCTAAAAATGATCTAAAGAGATAAAGAAGGTAACTACATACTTGTTAGGGAAAAAATTCAGGAGGAAGGGATTACAATCATAAATATATATGCATCAAATATGGGAGCATCCAACTATGTAAGACAAGTATTAATAGTCATGAAAAGTTAAATAAGCAATAATACACTTAAAATAAGGGACCTTAGCACTCCATTGTCACAAAGAGACAAATCAACTAGACAAAAATCAGCAATGAAGTAACAGAAATGGAAGCAAACTTTTGAACAATTGGACTTAGTAGACATTTATGGAGTGTTCCACCCAACATAAGAATAAACGTTCTTCTCAGGTGCACATAAGACATGTTGTAAATTTGACCATATACTAGCCTATAGCACATGCTCAAGTAAATGCAAAGGAATTGAAGTTATCTCATGCATATTATCTAACCATAATGCAGTGAAATTGGAAATTAATGACAAAAGAAACCGTGAAAGCTTCATAAACACATGTAAATTAATTAATACCCTACTGAATGACTAATGGGCCACATATAAAATTGAAGAAAAAATTAAACAATGTATACAATCTAATGAAAATACAAATGCAACTTACCAGAACCTGTGGGACACAATGAGAGTGATCCTCAGAGAAAAATTTATAGTGGTGAATTTGCATATCAGGAAAACAGAACAAGCACAAAAAACAACCTAATGTTGCACCTCACACTTCTAGAAAAAGAAGAGCAGGACAAGCCCAAAGCCCACACAAGGGAAGAAATTATAAAGATCAGAACAGAAATTAACACAACTGAGACTAAAAAAAATAATACAAGGCATTCATGAAACAAGAGAGTTGGTTCTCTGAAAGAATAAATAAAACAGATAAACTCCTAGTGAACCTTATAAAAAATGAAAGAAAAATGCAATAAGGAATGAAAAGGGTGAGATCACTACAGATCTGTGGAAATGCAGAAGGTCATCAACACATACTTTGAAAACTTTACTTTCATAGGATTGAAAACGGAGAAGAAATGGAGAGATTCCTAGAAACACGTGAATTACCAAAGCTGGATCAAGAAGATATAAACTTATGAATAACCCATAATCAGTTAATGAAATTGAAAACATAATTAAAAACTTATCAACAAAGAAAAGCCCAAGTCCATGCAAGGAACTTAGAGAAGATTTAATATCAATACTTCACAAACTCCTTAATGAAATTGAAAAGGAAGCAATTTTCCCTAATTCATTCTGGGGGGCAAATATTACCCTGATACCAAAACCAGAGAAACGCTCAACCAAAAAAGAGAACTACAGGCCAATCTCTGTAAGGAACATGGATGCAAAAAAATCAACCAATAACAAATGCTAATGGGTCTGTTGGGAAAAGGAACTCTTCTCTATTGTTGGTGGGAATATAGAGTGCTGCAACCACTGTGGAAATCTGTGTGAAGATTCCTCAAAAAACTAGAATTGGAGGTCCCATTTGACTCACCTATCCCTCTTTTGGGTTATTTTCCCAGAAGAATTAAAAGCATCATACCACGGCTATATATATGTGTACATGTTTATAGCAGCACAATTTGTAATAGCTAAATATAGGAAGCAACCCTATTAACTGAGGAATGGATAAATAAAATCAAACAACAAAACCTATTAAAAGAAAAGAATGAAAGCATTACAGGACTTCAAAATAAGATAACAGAAAGTCAACAATGGCTACTATAATCCTTCTTATTTTCTTCAAAATAGCTATCTGTACCTTCACATATAATAAAATTTTAAAAAACAAAATAAAATCAATCAAAACAAAAGAATAAAAGCATTATAGGACTTCAAGACAAGATGATAAGAAATCAACAATGGCTAACACATTTCATTTTCTTCAAAATGACTGTCCATACCATCACACATAATAAAATGAAACAAAACAAAACAGAATAAAGCCAATAAAAACAAAAGAATGAAAGCATTACAGAACTTCAAAACAAGGTAATAGGAAATCAACAATGGTTACCACAATACGTCCCATTGTCTTCAAAATAGCTGCCCATATCATCAGACACAGTAAAATCTTTTTTTATTTAAAAAAGAGAAAAGTCAGAAAAGAACAAAAAACAAAAGGCATAAACAACAACAAACTCAAGACAATGTCAATATAGGTTTTCACAACAGAAAGAAATTTAACAATGGTTGTTATATTGCATATTTTTCTTTTCTTTTTCTTTTTTCAAAGAAATGAAAGAAAATTAAAGAGAATAGAAAAGCAGGAAAGGGTAGAACAATACTGAGTTCAAGGCATTCAAAGGGACAAAAAAATTCTCATTGTAGAATCACTAGTTGACATATTACTCGTCATCTCAAAAAATAGTTGCCAAATTTACAAAATCAAAGCATAAACACTGACAAGACACTCAAACATGGACAGCGCAAATCCTATTGTTCAATATACCTCCAGAAATTCAGTAATATGGTCAACTATCTTACAAACTATACATTTTATTATACTCTTTAGAGCACTTTCTTTCCCTTTCACTTCCACAATATCTATCATACTCTTTGGATCCCAGTATTTGGGCCAGTTTTTGTTATTTTTTATGCTATAGAGATAATGTGATATTTACTCATGTGAGTCCTGTTTATTTCACTAATGAGGATATTTTCAAGTTGGCTTCATTTACCTATAAAGGCTGCAAGATCATCATTTTTTATGGCTGAGTAGTATTCCATTGTATAAAAATACCACATTTTTTTTCATCCACTCTGCTGTTGATGGGAATTTTGGTTGTTTCCAAGATTTAGCTATCACAAATTGTGCTGCTATGAACATAGGTGCACATATATCTCTGGGACCTGACGTTTTCAATTTTTCTGGGAAAATACCCAGGAGGGGAATAGCTGGATTGAATGGAATTTCCAATCCTACTTTTTGAGGAATCTCCACACTGATTTCCACAGTGGTTGCACCAGTCTGCATTCCCACCAACAGTGGAGGAGTGATCCTTTTTCCCCCGCATCCTCGCCAACATTTGTTATTAGTTGTTTTCTTGATGGTAGCCATTCTTTCTAGGGTGAGATGAAATCTCAATGCTGTTTTAATGTGTATTTCTCAAATGACCAGTGATGGTGAGCATTTCTTCATGTATTTATTTGCCATTTGTATATCTTCATCTGAGAACTGTGTGTTCATCTCCAATGCCCACTTTTGGTGAGTGTCCTTGAATTTGGGGGGCTTAGTGTTTTTCATTTCTTTATATATTTTGGATATAAGTCCTTTGTCTGAAAGATTATTGGCTAAGATTTTTTTCCCATTCTGTGGGTTTTCTTTTCACTTTGTTGGTGATTTCCTTTGAAGTGCAAAAACTTTTTAGTAATATGAGATCCTAGTTGTTGAGTCTTTGAAGGATTTCCCCATGCAGTTTGCATTTTATTCATGAATTATCTCCCTACCCCTATGTCTCCAACATTTTTACCTACTTTGTCTTCCAGTAGATTTAGTGTTTCTGTTTTAATATTTAGATCCTTGATCCATTTTGACTTTAGTTTAGTGTATGGAGATAGGCATGGGTCTATTTTCAGTCTTTGGCATGTGGAAAGCCAATTTTTCTAACATCATTTATTAAAGAGGCTCTTTTTTCCAGTGAACACATTTAGCCCCTTTGTCAAATATAAGGTGGCAGAGCAGACATAGTAAAAGCTAACAAAACAATACAGAATAAAAGCAAAACTAACAAAATTATGAAAAAATACAAGAATTCAAAACAAGATAATAGGAAATTAACAGTGGTTACCACTTTCCTTTTTTAGGCATTTCTTCCCCCATCACTTTCATAATATCTATTGTGCTTTTTGGATCCCACCAACTCCCTCAGCTTTTATGCTAAGTAGATAACTCAGTATTTACCCATTTGATTCCAAACCATTTCAGTCACTAGTATGATCTCCAGTTGCATCCATTATGCAAGAACCTTGAGATTATCCTATGTTATAGCTGGTAGCTTTCTATTGTATGAAAATACCATATCTTTCTTATCCATTGTGCAGTTGATGAGCAAGGTATCCTTGCTTTTTACTGGTCTCCTGTCATGTGGAACCATTGTTTTCTGTTCTTTGATTTTCAGTCTATGAATTTCCTTTCCAGTGAAATTTTTTTCTTGCATATACATATTGATGGATCTTGTTTGTGGACCCACTTTACCTGTGTTTCTTTTTATTGGTGAATTGAAGCCATCTACATTAATGGTTTCAACCAGCATGAATTGGTTCATCTCTGCCATGCTATACTCCTGCTGTTGGCCCTCTACTTGTCATCTCCATTCAATTGCCTGTCCTGTTTGGTGATCCTCCTCTTCTGCTGTTTCTGGAACCATGGTCATCTTTATCTCTCTCTAGAATATCCTTCAGCACTCTCTCTAGAGTTGGTTTGGTAGTCATGACCATTGCTTCAGTTGCTGTTTATCATGGAAGTATCTTATTTTCCTTTTGACTTTGAAATATAATTTTTCAGGGTACATCAATCTGTATTGGAAGTTGTTTTCTTTCAGTATTTGAAACAGTGCACTCCAAACTCTTCTAGACTTGATGGTGTGTTGACAAGTCTGCCATGATCCTGATAGGCTTTATAGACAATCTATTTCTTTTCTCTAACAGATTTTAATATTCGATTCTTGTGTTGAATTTCTGGAATCTTGATTATTATATGTTTGGGTGTAGGTTTAAGTTGGTTATGGCTATTTGGAGTTCTATATGCCTCGCTTATCTGCATGCCAGAGCCTTTTCCCATGTTTGGTAAGTTTTCTGCTATTACTTCTGTAAATAGTCTTTTTACTTCATTTGTGTCGACCTCTGCTTCTTTGCTGACATCTACTACTCTTAAATTATTTTTCTTTGCATCATCTTGTAGCTGATGAATTGTTATTTCCTGGTTCCTTGTTATTTTTAAGAGATCTTTCCTTTCACAATGGCTAGTTGCAATCCTGTCTTCCATGTCTGAAAGTCTATCTTCAGTCTCTTTCAAGTCGTTTTGCCAGCTTTGATTTCCTGCATGTCTCTTTGAATCTGTTTCATGCTTTGTAATTCCTTCCTATATTGTTCATTCAAGGTTTCCATCATTTTCCTATGCTCCTCTTTTTTTTTAATCTATGTCTTCTTTAGATATGCTGAGCAATTCTTTCATTGTTTGTATTTCTCCTTTTACCTGAGACATTATCTCTGATCTGATTACTTTTAAAGTCTCATGAAGTTGTTTCTTTACTTTAGTAGCTATGCTTTCAGAGATTTCAGGTGTGTCACTTCCAGTTTCTTCCATGACTATATCTCCCAGACTTGTTCTGTGTGGCCTTTTGTTCTGAGATGGCCTTTTGCTCCTTCATTTTGACATTCTCCTGGGTTCCTCCCAGCAAGCCAGTTGTGGGGTCCCAGGCACTTCCCACATTGGCTGCCTCTATGTGGTGCAAGGGAATGGGACAGGTACCTGTTTCTCTGAACCCAGGTTCCCAGGGCGATAGCAGGGCATGAGACAAGCTGCTCCATGTAGCTACACTGAAGCTTCCCCAATGGCCTGGAGTGTGTGGTGGCAGAGCTGCTTCTTCTCTCAGCCTGTGTGTCTATCCCAGGACTCAACCAAAGGTGGCAGGCACACAGGGGTGTGTTTCTCTGATTCTCCCAGTGGGTGGTGGGTATCCAGGGGCAGATCTGGCTGTGTGTCCCTGCCTGCACTGATTGCCCACAGGAAGCAAACCTTCCAATGGCTGCAGTGGACACGCATGGGCAAATCTGGTTGTGTCTCCTTGCCCATACTGGCAGCCCAAAAGGAGCAAGCTTTCTGATGATGGCAGTGGCATTCAGGGGAAGATCTAGCTGTGTGTCTCTGCCCATGCTGGCTTCCCAGAGTAAGCAAGCCTTCTGCTGGCAGCAACAGTGTGTAGGGGTGGATCTGGCTGCATCTCCTTGCCCACACTGGCTGCCTGCTGGAAGCAAGCTTTCTGGTGATAGTGGCAAACATCATACTTTCTGATGATAGTGGCAGATCTGGCTCCCTGTCCCTGCCCACACTGGCTGCCCACAGGAAGCAAGCTTCTTATGGCAGCAATGGTGCTTAGAGACAGATCTAGCTGCGTATCCTTGCCAGCACTGGCTTCCCACAAGAAGCCTATAATTTAATTTTGAAAAAAAACTATAAAGAAAGGATAAAGCAGGAGGCACTTTTCAATTCAATTTTCATCTCAGTATTGGTTGGAATCAGACCAACTTATTTTTTAGTTTACTAAGACAAATATTTTCTCCCATGTTTTGCCTATCTCCGCTACAATTGTACTTACATACCTATCACACTTTTAAATGATTTCAATTTCCTGACAGTGATCTAGGAGGATTGAATGTGATTGGTGGACAAGTCTGGGCCACAGATAAAAAGTTGTACTCACAATGGATGTGTGTGTGTGTGTGTGTGTGTGTGTGTGTGTGTTTTGGAGGAAGTCAGATTTGAGAAAAGTGCTCCATGGGTAATAAGATGGCAAGTTACCATTCTAGGCAGCATTAATGGTAGAAATCAGAAGGAAAATAGTGTGAATTTGTCTCTCTAATGCCAAACATGATCAAAGGATTTCTGTTGTCCTAGCTACTCCAGAAAAAGGACCATGGGATTTCTTACACACTAGTGAACTTCTGTGAAAGCTACATCACTAGTAGAGGAGGGAAGACTGCTAAAGTCTGAGTTTTGAATTTTCTCTATAACTGTATCCACTGTTCATGAAGATTCCTGCTTGTAAGTAGACAGTGGAATAATCCTAGCTGATTGCTGCCAAGCTCTAGAAGATTATTTCTGAGTAGTTTGGTGATTTTTTTTTTACCTCAAGCACAGTCTCATTAGCTATTCAAGTAGAAGTGGAAAGGAATCAGCCTTTGGGAAACAACGTCTTTGGGAACAAATATAACTCAGTGGTTCTCTAACAGGAAGTTCATAAGATATTATGCCTCCTTCATGGGCCATCAGAGAGGCCTCATGTCTTCCTGTAGCCAGATTTTGGTGTGAAAGTGGGCAGAAATGGTTGCAGAGTATCAACAGTTGCAGGCCACTGTACTTAGGTGGAGGCAGACTGAAAACAGGTCACATCTGAAGGAAATGGCCTGGCTTTTGGAGAATCATCGGCTTTGAGAAACTAAAAGAAGTACAGACAGAGAAATGCACATAAACCAATTCATGAAATTTTATGCAATTTCAAAGAGGATATGAGAGGTTATATAGTTATAAAACCCACATCCAAAGTCCTTTATAATTTCTGTGTCTCAGGTCTAGGCACCTTTGCTTAGCCCAAGAATCTCTGCTAAAACAACATGAAAATGAAATGGTCTATAACTGAAAATTTTGGAGCTTGCAGAAAATCTGTGAAACAATCATGGAGGAGAAAGTATGGGTCATTTTCCAGTCCATCAATGGGGAAGATATACAGAAGACACTGATTTAGTTTGGGCAGGTCGGCTGGCTAGTGGGATCACTTAGTAAACAAGCCATATACAAGGTGTGGTATGTTTAGGAGGAGGATAAAAGGATTAGATTTGAGCACAATATTGAATGTTGGGTATCTACAGGATATCACACAGAAATGCCCTCCAGAGACAAGGTAAAAACACATCTGTGAATTTGGAATCACAAAGGTGATTTTTGTAGCAATAGGTATACATAAAATCCACCAAAAACAATAGATACAATAAGTGGAAAAAGAAGAATAAGGTGGGGCTTTTATGATCCTCAATTATAAGAAATATAGTGATGTTGTATCCTGAAGGAGACTGGAAAACACTTAGCACTCTATCTACATTAGTTGAAGGACTTGCCTTCTCTAAATAACTTTGCTAAGTAATAAGCACTTTACTTATTAGCACTGATTTACAGAAAATTAACGTTGGAATTGAGTTGGTAATCTGTAGGTACTCTTAGAAATTTCTTTTGTGGATGTTTTACTTTTTCTATCAACTGCATAGATGAACTTCAAGTTATTTGAAAATCAGCAACATGTATTTTCTTTTAACTCCCCATATGAAAGAGGTAGATATGATAATCTTTTTAATAATAAATATCTTGTGGGAGTCACAGAAAGTAATGAAATTGTTCATAGAAAGTAGTTCCATCATTTTTTACCATGGGAAACTGATGCATGATCTGTGAACATCTACTCTAGAAAAGTGAATATAAATGTTAAGAGATTTTAAAATGTGGTTTCAGAAGTTTTATATATTATTGATGATAAATAAAATGTGACTTCAAGCTAGTTGAAATAAGCTCCTGAGGAACATCTGTACAGGGTATTTAAAAAATATGTCTATGTATCTGTATCTACATACAAGTTTTGCCTTGGCGTGACTGGTTAATTTATTGCGGACCAGTGGAATGATTTTGAAGTGACATGCCCAATCCGCTTGTCTTATCCATTATGCTCCTTTTGTCAGAAAAGGACAACTAAGTTGATTTTTCACCATCATGTTCTTCATCATCAAAATCCATCATTAACAATCACTACTTATGAATGACTTTTTATGGTACAATATACATTTTCCTCTTAGATGTTACATGTTGCTACATAGGAATCGGGCAATCTTAACAGTACATCCTCTGTTGTACAATAATGACCTTTGCTTCCACAATCATGTAAGATATATTTTATAGAAAAAATCTTTGAGGATGAGTTGCCTTACTCTGGTTCAATGCATATGAATTTCTGGCTTTAAAAGTACTTGTTTAATGTAGGTTAACAGGGGTACATTTTTTAAATATTAAATTGAGTTTACTGTAACATATCCAACCAAAACTCAGTGAGTTGCTTTGAAAAGACACACTTTTTACATACTGGAATTCAATCTATATTTGCCTAATTGAGTATTAGAGACACACATTAGATAACAATAGCTAATACTTATTAAATGCCCCAAATATTCTAACCTTTTACATGTATTACATCTAAGATTTTTACATACATGTACTATCTCAATGGATTTATACAACAGACAGCCTACTGTTCCCATTTTTCAGTGAAATAAACTGAGACACAGAGATTTTGTTATGTAATCATTATTTATAGTGATACTTTATGTTACCTGTAATGCTATTGTATATTTGTAAACCTTTTATAGTTTTCAAAGCCCAAGAACTCTTATCTTTTATTCTAAGAATTCAACACACATGATTAATAGTCAACACAGCTTTCATTAAAAATTCCAAATGTTAAGGCCTTAAGGAGCTTAAAGTATTTAAATTTCAATAGAAAGTTGGTCTTGAACTTAAACATAAATAATTTTTAAAACTAAATATAAATCAACTGGAAAATAAATAAGCCTATCAGTCTTTAAAAAGAAACTTTTTCTTTGCTTTGGCAATAAGTGAAATATTTCTTTAACTAACCTTAAAGGTTTTCTTTCCTTAAAGGAAATAAAACAGACATAAAGTAAACTATGAAAACTGGTGTGATTGTGAAAATCCTTACAGCACATTAGGGAAACATCTACTCATATTTGATTTCAGTAACACAAAACAATTATTAAATTTTTAAAATCTAGTTTTTATAAGTTGCTGATCTACTTAACACACACACTTATTAGCATAAGTAACATAAGATAATTTAGTTTAAAAAATATAAATGATTTCAGATGCTTGTGAGGAAGTTAATTTAGTGCTGTGGAGCTCTGGAATGGAAGAGCTATTTTGACCTAGCCCAGATTTCTATTTATACACTGCCTTATAACATAGGTACCTAGGATCAGATGGAAGAGTCAGAGGTCCTGTGACTCACACTTCTCAAACTTCAATGTACGCATTCCCCACTGGCTGTAAACGATAGCGGTGCTACAGGTCCAAGGACCTGGCTTTTTTAGTGGCAAGTTTAGGCTGTTACAGTCTAATAGGAAGAGGTGCACTTACACTAGTTAATAAACTAAAAGCCTTTCCTTGACAAATTCACCAAGAAAAAGTCTTCATCCTGTCCCAGAAATTCATTGTGGCATTTAACATTTCTTTCAGCCCTGTATATCTGACCTGTGTTTCTCCTGGTGTGAAAAGGAAAGGGAAGACTACTTATGCTTTTGATACATGAATTATAAAATTCTTCAAACTATGAATTTCCTGTTAACATTTTCTAACAATCTTTTTCTGGTAGTGGCTAGTTTCAATTCAAACCAATTCAGTTCCTTTGTAAAGGTTAATGCATCCCTATGCTAGTATTAGGAAAAAACTCAAACAAGAATAAGATTTGATTCCTGTTCTTTAAAGAGCTTACAATATAATATAAATGTAAAATTCACTATCAGGCGGCAATTTCTGTCACTTTCGGTTTAATTTTAAAATTATCATTACTTTTTACTTAGTTTTGTTTAGATAGCCTCTGCTTGAATACTTCTTCTTGAACTTTTAAAAACCCTCCTTCCATCTTGAATATACACTTCTTGAGGTCCTAGTCTTGGCCTTTCGGTCTGTGCTAACACTAGCATGGAACTTTCTTTCTGTAAATGTACAGTCAGTAAATGTTTGATAACTAAAGAAGGGCAGTAAAGAACATCAGTGGGAGTAAAAATCACAAAAGATTCTTTAAAGACAGCAGTGTGTGAGCCCCAAAGGATTAGAACGGCAATTTGAGAATTCTGGAAGATACTTTTATTCAGAGGTTTTTGGTGCAAATACCTTAAAGATCTGAGAAAAAGAAAAGCCCATGAGGGCATAAATGTGATGTCTTGGCCCCACAGCCAGAAACTGACTTAATGAAGGACTTAGTGCCTACTATCTCCTAAGAGCAATGATTCCAGATGGTGTGGTGACCTTGGTGACCTTGATATTGTTTCTAAACGAGAACAGCAACTCTGCTTCTTTCTTTGTTATCATCTCAAAGGCAAATTGTTGAGAATAGGGTTATTTATAAATAACCCCTGATATATGGTTTTTCTTAGAAAAAGGATTGTTGGTGAAGTAAATGACTAATAAGCTTCGGGTTTTATGATAGTTAATAAGTTGCTTGCAAACACACTCCAAGGATCATGTGCTACAATGTAAAGATAAAACCATTGGTTGGTAATTAAGTATGTTTCTAAACTTAAGTTCATACTTAGTTAATTACATTTATTTAAGCAAATATTTTTGTGCATCTACAATCACACTGTAAACCAGCATAGTGGAAATATGTGCCTATGCTTTCTTCTCATTTAGTCCTCTTGGTTCTGCTTGTTAAAACAGGAGATTAACACATAGCATTATGCATTATTTACCATGAATAAATTTCCTGTTCACATTACCTGAAATAATTCAGGCTTTGCTCAGGTTTTGGAGGAGATAATCTCTGAAGTCATTTCTACTCTGATTCTGTAAATGTTATTGCAGAAATTTGTACACACCCAGAAAATGTATTAAAACTGCTATTACAGAAATGCCATCAAAATGATAATGAAAATATGAACAATATTCTATAATATGTTCTTAAGGAGTAATAGATATATCCTGATGTTGGAAGAGCTTTTAAAATTCTGATGATGAATAAACAAACTACATACCGCTGATTCTCTCTGAAAGGCTTGGATTTCTGATTTGATACGGAGCTTGATGCTGTCCACGCTAGTACCTGGGCTACAAAGCATACTCTTTGGAAAAACTGGCTGGTGCATCATAAAAGGAACTATCACTCCCAAAGCTGCTGGAGCATGTCTGTTGCCTAATGAAGAAGTCAAAAATACCCTTTGATTTCTTCACAATTCATTTTTCTAGAATGGCCACTTATAAATGCTCATGGACCAACCTTTTGGGAATATACTTCTAATCTCTCGAGTAGCTGTTCTGGGATGCCTCACTGTGCAAACACAACTCAAGGGCAGCAGCCTGAATAGAAAGAAACTGTAGAAATGAAGAGCAGTTAATTTGTTCTCTGATTCAATAAGGTCATGGCATTCATCTTTTCCTAGCAAGAAATGAGATGATCAGCTTCCCACCTCTTTTGGGGATATTTCTGAGTAAAGTTCAGCAAAGGATTTTTTCTAAGGAATTATGGGTGGCTGAAATCTTGTGAGAAGCTTCTCATTCTTTTTAAGGAGAGAAGGAGTAAGTGTAGATGTGTTATTATTGTATTTAGTTACATTTCATATAGCACAGAAAGTTTTCCCCTCAGATCTGAACTTTCACACTACCTGCCTTACCAGTTGGAAATGTGTCAAGAGCTACAACACAAGGAATAATCAAAAGCTACAGTGATGTTTAGATTAAAAAATAACACACTACAGTGAAAGACCCACTATCAAGAACAGCAGGATAAGTGTATTCAAATTGAGGGAGAGTACTCTAGTAACAGTGTATCTTATACTGTAACAAATTTTAAAACTTAAATATTCACTATATATTTTGACCACATTGCATACTAACAGTATTATCTTAGCACTAAGCCTCTGTAGTTAAGGATACTCATCTAGGCAAAGAGCTTTCTTCCTTGCCTACCAACACCTTTCTATGCCCCTGATTTCTAGTCCTGCCATTGCTCATAGCTACTGATGACTCCTTGCTGTAGAGTTCAAAGGAGAAAAAAGGAGAGCCATAAAGTAGCTCTGTATAAACATAAGGCTATAATCTGAGTGTCTTGTCACATTTTAGTGCACAAAAAGTAAAATAGAAGAGTTAGACCATGTCAAAGGTTAAGTTTCTAAAGTTTAAAGATGTCTTAGTAACATTAGATTCTTCTATATGGGTAGGAAAAGCATAGAAATAGTTCTTTTCAAAGATTTTATAATCACTAGCCATCATGAAAATGCAAACCTAAACTACATTTGATATAGTACTTCATACAGCCTGAGATGGCTATAATAAAAGGACAGATAATAAGGTGCTGGTGAGGAGGTAAAGAAATTTAATTATTGCTCTTAGTAATTATATAAGATTGTATTATTGCATTGAAAATAGTCTGGTAATTCTTCAATTACACACTGGGTTATCATAGAGTCTACCACTTCTACTACTAGCCATAAACCCAAGATAAACACATTGTGCACAAATAATTTGTACATGAATGTTCATGGCAGTTTTGTTCCTACTAGTTCAAAAGTAAAAATGACCCAATTTTCTTTTTAAAACTTTTTATTCATTTATTTATTTTTATTAGTATATATTTACAGTGCAGAATATTCATCTTCATACTTTATGTGGAGTTGGTACATGTACATAGCATACCCTAATTCTTTTTGCATTGCCTCCCTCACGTCTCTTGGTCCCCTTCCCATTTTAGAAAGATCTATCTCCTTACTTCTTATTATCTATTTTTTATTTTGCACTTTATTTATAATTTGAGATTCTCATATAAGAGAAACCATGTGATTTTTAAGCTTCTTTGTCTCATTTATTTCATTTAACATTATGTTATCAAAGTGACCAAAATTTCTATCCAGTGAAAACATATAAATCAATGTAGTATACTCATAAGATGGAAATTATTCAGCAATAAGAAGGAATAAAGTACTGATATATGCCATAAAATGGATGAAACTGGGAAACATTGACCTAAGTGAAAGGGGTTAAACTCAAAAAACACATATTAAATTACTGCATATATCAGAAGCATCCAGAATAGAAATATTTGTAGACAAGGCAAGTGGATATGAGTGTTTCCATATGTGAAGAAGAAACACAAAGTTATTAAAGACCTTACAATAATGAGTTATTAGGCAAATAAGAATGAAAGTTACACTTCACATAAACTTACATATACTAGTGTTAGGCTGAGCTGAAAAATTGGGGAGAAATGGCCAATGACTGCTATGGGTATAGAGTTTCTGGGGACAAGAGTGATGAAAATATTCTACAATACCTGTGGATTGAAGAACATAATGTATGAGATTACAATGCATAAAATGATAGGCGTAAGTGTGCTTGGTTGCCCTGGGAAGTGGCACAGCAGTTATCAAGAGATGCTATATATTTGGAGAAGAATACTATAATTTTGGTTGGAATGTTTATATTTTTTCAACTAAGAAATTTTTTAGAAGGAAAAATGCTATCTAATTGCTGATCTCACCAGAGAATCCATAATTTCCAATCAGTTTCCCCAGGGCATCCTTCACTTCCTTGTTTCTCAGGCTATAGATGATGGGATTCAACATGGGAGTCACTACACAGAAGAGAACAGAGACCAAAATGTCCATGTCCAAAGAGTAGCCTTCACTGGGCCTGTCATAGTTGAAGTTGGCTGTTCCAAAGAAGACCACGACCACAGTCAGGTGGGATGCACAGGTGGAGAAGGACTTGCTCCTGCCTTTAGCAGAGGGAATCTTAAGGATGGCTGAGATGATGAGTGTGTAGGACCCTGCAGTAAACAGGCAGGGGCTCAGGCCAATGGTGGCACTGGCCACATACAGCACAGATTCATTGACAGAAGTGTCTGAGCAGGAGAGCTTCAGGAGTAATGGAATGTCACAGAGAAAGTGACTGATCTCATTGGGCCCACACAGAGTAAGCATGGCTGCCAGCACTGTGTGTGTCACAGAATTCACCAGTGCACATAGCCAGGACACAGTCACCAGGCAAACACAGACCTTCACACTCATGAGTACTGGATACTGAAGAGGATGGCAAATGGCCACATAGCGATCATAAGCCATGGCGGCCAGTAAGACACCCTCAGTGCCAGCACATGTCAAAAGGAAGAAAATCTGGGAAAGGCAGCCTTCATAGGAAATAGTCTTTTTCTCCCAGAAGAAGTTCACCAACATGACTGGAATGGTGGTGGATGTGTAGCAGATGTCTAAGAAGCTCAGGTTGCTGAGGAAATAATACATTGGGGTGTGGAGAGCAGGACTGATCCTGGTAGCCATTATTATGAGGATATTCCCCAGGAGAGTTGTCAGGTAAATGACCAAGAAGACCAGGAAGAAGAAGCCCTGCAAATTGGAGTGATTTGAAAATCCCAAGAAGATGAATTCAGTGACAAATGTCTGATTGCTCATTTCAAATAGCATCACAACTACGAAACAGAAAGAAAAAAAGTCACAATGAGAACATATAAAGAACACCTCCAAATAGATTTAAAAATCTGTAGAGACATATTAACTAATATTGTGCAAACAGCAGTCTGGATAGTGGTAATCTTTGAGAATAACTTTTAGAACAACATTACTTTTCACTTACTGGGTTTAGCTAGTTCAGGCCAAAAACTTCCTGCAATTTTCAGTGGTTAATAATGGTTGAAAATAAATGAGGACTTGCTTAAAGTCAACAGACAGCCATTAACCACTGCATTGGGGTGAGCTCATTTCTCTCAGTAATATCTCCATTTTATCTCATTCTTTCTTGTCAGCATCTAAATTTTTGGGAAATAGTTTCTCATTACTAAAATTAAGAAAATAAAAAGCTTACAAATAAGAATTCAGTCATCTGTAGTAATCTGCAAAGTCAAATTCCACTGAAAATTTTTTGTATTTTATATAAATCTTAATCTCTGTTTATAGCTTTAAAATATTATGAACACAATTTTCCAAACTAGAAAAGAGAGACTCACAGGTGACATAATCCTATATGTGGAAAGTATCAAAAAATCCACTTGAAAGTTATAAGAACTAAAAGTTCAACCAAGTTTCACATAAAAACAGTCATGTTTCTAGATGATTGCAATGACAGTTTAAAAAGGAAGTTTCATTTACAATGTGCCCAAAGGAATTAAGTACTTTGAATTATGTTACTAATGAGGTTAAAGACTTCTACACTGAAAATCACAAAATATTGCTGGAATAAGAAACCTTAAGTAATGGAAAGATATACTGTGTTAATTGACAGGAAGACTTAAAAATGTTAGATGTCCATAATACCCAGGTGATCTACAGATTCAACACAATCTTTATAATATATTAACCGACTTTTTTCCTTACAGAAATGGAGAAGCTCATCTTCAAATTTGTATGAGATTTCAAGGGGTCCCAAACTATCAAAACAGTCTTTAAAAGACTGAAACTAGAACACTCATATTTCCTGACTGTAAAACTTACTATTAAGTTATAGTAATTAAAATACTATCATACTGGCATAAGGACAACCATTTAGACCAATGGAGTAGAATAGAGAGCCCAATTAAAGCTTTATACATATGGTTAATTGATTTTCAAGAAGGTTGCCAAGATGATTCAATAGGGGAATGGTGGTCTTTTCAAAAGGGTGGTTCTGAAAAAATAGGATATTCACAGATAAAAGAATAAAGTTGGAGTTTTATCTTATACTACATACAAAATTAATTCAAAATAGATAAGAACCCTAAATTTAAGAGCTAAAGCTATAAATTCTCAGAAGAAAACATGGGGAAAATATTCATGATACTGGATTTGGCAACTACCTCATGAATACAACACAAAAGGTACAGACAAGCCATAAAAATAGATAAATTGTACTTCATTACATTAAGAAAGTGTCATCAAAGGATGTTACACACACACACACACACACACACACACACACACAACCAACATGATGACAGAATGGAAAAATACTTACAAATCAGAATTGTGATAAATGGTTAATATTCAAAATAAAGATAAGAACGGCTGCAACTCAATAACAGTGATTTTTTAAAAAAAAACAATTTAAACATGGGAAAAGGAATTGAATAGACATTTTCCCAGAGAAGTTATACAAGTAAGCACCTGAAAAGATATATAACATCTTTATTCATTAGAAAATACAAATAAAAGCCACAGGAGATACCACTTTTTACCTGAGATGGCTGAAGTAAAGAAAGCAGAAGACAACCAGTTTTGGTGACAACTTGGAGAAATTTGAAATCTCATATATTGCTGATGTAAACATAAAATGTTGCAGCTGTTGTGGGTGTTTGGTGGTTCCTCAAATAATTAAATATAGAACTACCACATGACTAAACAATTCTTCTCCTAGGTATATATCCAAAAATTGTGAAGCAGATACTTAACCAGATACTTGCACATTCAATTTTATAGAATCAATATTCATAGGACAAATGTTGGAGGCAATCCAATGTCCATCATCAGATACAACTGTGGTATACATGTTCAATACTCTATTACTCAGCCATTGAAAGGAATGATGTTTTGATATATACTATATAGCAAACACAGATGAACCTTGGAAATACTGTGCAAAGTAAAATGCCAAATATAGTAGGAAAAATATTGTCTGATTCTATTTGGATGAAATACTGATAGCAGGTAAGTTCATAGAAAAAGAAAGTAGAATAGAGGTTAACAAGGAATAAAAGGATGGTAGTCATTTTTAATAGGTACAGAAGTTAGTTTGAAGATGATGAAAAATTGAGGGTATAGATGGGGGTAATAGATTTCTGCCTTCCAGACATCTCCACCAGAGGGCCCTTTCCTCCACATACCCAGCATAGGCAGGGAGAGCCAGGTAAGCCCTGTGCATGTAGACCACCACTGGAGGGCCTTGCTACCCTCAGGCAGCCATCACTCACTAGCACAATAAGACAAACACACCCCTGTGTGTCTGCCACCATTGTGAGAGTCCCAGTGTAGACACACAGCCTAAGAGAAGCAGCCCCACATCCATGCACCCCTGATCATCAGTGAAGCCCCAGTGTAGCTTCACAGGACTGGAGAAGCCTGTTCCATGCCCTGCGACCTCTCTGTAAATCTGGAATTATAGGATCCCAGGTGCCTGTCCCATCCCCTCTACACTGCATATTGGCAGCCAATGTGGGAAGTACATGCAGCCCCACAATCAGCTAGTTGGAAGGAACCTAAGAAAATGTAAAGTGAAGGAGCAAAAGGCAAACTCAGACATCCAGCCCACACTGAATAAGTCTGGGAGATGCAGTCATGGAAGAAAACAGAAGTCACACACCTGAAATCCCTGAGAGGATAGCAACTGAAGTAAGGAAACAACTTCATGAGATTGTAAAAGCAGTCAAATCAGAAATAATGTCTCAAGTAAAAGAAGAAATCACAAACATACTGAAAGAATTGTCCAGCAAGTCTAAAGAAGACAGACAAAAAAAGATGAGTATAGGAAAATGATGGAAACCTTGACTGAATGTAGAAAGGAATTACAATGCATGAAACAGATTCAAAGAGAGATGCAGGAAATTAAAAATTCAGTCAAAAGCTGGCAAAACTGCTTGAAAGAGACTGAAGATAGACTTTCAAACTTTAAAGATAGGATTTCAGCTAGTGGTTGTAAAAGGAAAGATCTCTTAAAAATAACATGGAATCAGGAAATAACAACTCAATGGCTGCAAGATAGTGCAAAGAAGCATAATTTAAGAGTTATAGGTGTTGGTAAAGAAGCAGGGGTCAACACAAATGAAATTAAAAGAAGTGGCCCTGAAGCAAGACCAGCAGATTGCTGTAGCTGCTGGTTTCAAACAGGAGCCTAAAGAGAATTCTTTCTGTGGTCTGTTGGCCATTTCAGAACTTTGGAAATGGAATGGTCAGTTCATCAGAAAGAAATAGGAGGTGAGTATGGCAGACTTTGGGGGGCCTGCAGGGGAGAGGCACTGATGCCTCGGGACCTGCACATGCAGTTGACTTGGGGTGCCAGGAGAACAGGGAGCTTCTCCCCTCTCTGGGGGGTGGCTGTGAGTGTGGCCAACTTTCGGCAGCCTGAAGGGGAGAGAACCTGGTGCATCGGGACCTGCACCATGTGGTTGACTCAGGGTGCCAGGAGAACAAGGAGCTCCTCCCCTCTCTGAGGGCAGCTGTAAGTGTGGCCAATTTTCAGCAGCCCAAAAGAGAGTGCATCGGGACCTGCACCATGCAGTTGACTTGGGGTGCTGGGAGAACAGGGAACTCCCCCACCTCTGGGGGGCAGCTGAGAGTGCAGCAGACTTTCGGCAGCCTGAAGGAGAAACACCCTGGCGCATCGGGACCTGCGTGGTGTGGTTGACTCAGGGTGCTAGGAGAACAAGGAACTCTTCTCATCTCTGGGGGTGGGGGGTGACTGTGATCCTGCCTGCATGTGGGCTGAGAATCAGACATCTCATGTATCCTGTTCCCCCACCCCCTGTCCCCTGCCTAGCAAGTGGGAACCAGTGAACTACACATCTTGTGAAAATATTGGCTATGTTATTTAGTATGAGCTCTCCATATGCAAAGATAAGGACAACCATTTGGAAGAAAACAAGAGACAATATGACAGATAGTTAAGATCTCTGGTTGTCTAGCTTTGAAATTTATGCTTTCTTATGTCCCATTCTGTTCTGATTTGTTATGTTTAATTTTACTCCCTTTTAAAATTAAATTAAATTAAATTTTAAAAAAAGAAATTAAAAGGATATTCACAGAAATAATAGAAGAATACTTCCCAAACATGGGAAATGGATCTGGCATGCAGATAAGTGAGGCATATAGGACTCCAACTAGGCATAACCAAAGTAAATCTACACCTACATATACATATAATAATCAAGATCCCAGAAATTCAGCTAAAGAACAGAATGTTAAAAGCTGTTAGAGAAAAGAGACAGATCACCTATAAAGGAAAACCAATCAGAATCAGCAGATTTATCAACACAAAGCATTAAGTCAAGAAGAGTTTGGAGTGAAGTGTTTCAAACCCTGAAAGAAAACAACTTCCAGCCCAAATTGATCTACCCAGAAAAACTATCTTTCAAAATTGATGGAAAAATAAGGTACTTTCATGATAAAGAACAACTGAAGGAATTCATGACTACCAAACCAACCCTACAGAGAGCACTAAAGGATATTCTAGAGAGATATAAAGATGAGCATGGATCCAGGAACAGCAACATAGGGGGATCACCAAACAAGACAGGCAACTGAAGGAAGGGGAAAGTGGAGGGCCAACAACAAGAGGATAGCAGGGCAGAGACAAACCAATGTATGCTGGCTGTAACCATTAATGTAGATGGCATAATGTCAGCAATAAAAAGAAACACAAGGAGAGCAGATCAAGAAATAAGATCCATCAATATTCTGTATACAAGAAACACACCTAACTGGAAAGGAAATTCATAGACTGAAAATCAAAGGAGAGAAAAAAATTGTTTCACATGGCAGGAGGAAAAAAAAGCAGGAGTAACTTGCCCATCAACTACAGAATGGATAAGACATATACAGTATTTTCATGCAGTGGAAAGCTACCTAGCTATAAAGTAGAATAATCTTAAGGCTCCTGTATGTAAATGGACATGACTGGAGATCATGTTCATGGGTGAAACAGTTCAAACTCATATGCATGAACCCTAGTATAAGAAACAGAAGAAATTAATGGGATCCAAAAGCAAAATAGTTAATGTAAGAGAGAAGGGGAGGAAACTCCTGGGAGGGAAAGGTGGAAACTACTGTTAATTTTTTATTGTCTTGTCTTGAACTCTTGCTTTCTTTCCATAATTTTGTCAGGTTTGGCTTTGTTCTGTCTTGTTTTGTTAGATTTTATACTGTCAGATGGTAGGGGCAGCTATTTTGAATATAATGGAATATATTATGGTAACCATGGTTTCCTATTATATTGCTTTGAAGTCTTATAATGCTTTCATTCATTGGTTTTATTTGGTTTTGTTTGATTTTATTACATGTGATGCCATGAACAACTATTTTGAAGAAAACAAGACATTATGGTAGCCATAGCTGATTTACTATCATCTTGTTTTGAAGTCCTACCATGCTTTTGTTCTTCTGTTTTGATTGGTTCTATCCTGCTGTGTTTTATTTGATTTTATTATGTGTGATGGTATAGACAACTTTTTTGAGGAAAATGAGATATTATAGTAGCCATTGTTCATTTAATGTTATTTGGTTTTGAAGTCCTGTAATGCTTTTACTCTTTTGAATGGCTTTATACTATTTTGTTATGTTTGATATTATTGTGTGTGAAGGTAGCTACTGTTGATGTCCAGTTGCCTTGTGAAGTGCTGTGTTGCTTGTATTGTTCTGTTCTGATTTGCTTAGTTCTGTTCTCTTTTGCTTTATTCTCTTTAAAAAAAATTATAACTGAGTAGTAAAAAAATAGATGAGGGGATAATTTTAAAGTACTGTGAGTGTATTTAAGTAACAGAGTTGTACACTTAAAATTGTTAAAATGGATTCTGGCCCAGGAGCTGAAGGTGTGCAAGGTATTCCCAGCACATGGGGGAGTCTTTGGAACATCTCTCCCAGCTGATAAGACCCTGCCCAGGATCCTAAATTACCAGAGGACACACGGGATTCTCTATGGACCTAACTGGGCCATGCCCAGTGACCTCCATATTGCCCCAAGAGCTGAAGGTGTGTGAGGTGATTCTCAATGCATGGGGAAGCTTTGGACCATCACTTCCAGCCAGTAAGACTCAGCTCAGTGTTCCAAATCACCAGAGGATGCACAAGAGGTCCCTACATACCTAACTGGGCCACACCCACTGACCTCCAAGCCATTAGCAGTTGCCTACATTCTGCCATGGGAACAAAAAGTGCATGAGGTGATTCCCAGTGCATTAGGAAACTTTGCAACATCACTCAAAACCCAGAAATATAGGAAAATGACAAAATGAAAAGAGGAAAATGCAATCTCAAACCTCCAGCCCATCCCAAGCAAAGCTAGGAGACATGCACATAGAAGAAAATGTGAGCCATACACCTGAAATTCCTGAAATGATAACAACTGAAGTAAAGAAACAATTCTGGGAAACCATAAAAGATCTCAGATCAGATATAATCTCCAAGGTAAAAGAAGAAAGGATAAATGCAATGAAAGAAATGCTGAGCACATCCAAAGAAGACATAGTTAAAAAATTAGAGGAACAGTGTGAAAAGATGGAAACCCTGAATGAACAATATAAGAAACAACCAGAATACATGAAACAGATTCAAAGAGATATACAGAAATCAAAAATTCCATCAAAAGTTGGCAAAACCATCTGAACAAAAGTGAAGATAGAATTTCAGACCTCAAAGACAAGATTGCAGCTAGTGAGCAGGAAAGGAAATATCTTTTAAAAATAACAAGTAGTCAGGAAGTAACAATTCAACAGCTGCAAGATGATGCAAAGAAAACCAATGTAAGATTGATAGTGATAAATGAAAAAGAAGGTGACAACACAAATGATATCGAGAGGCTATTTACAGAAGTAATAGCTGAAAATTTCCCAAACAGGAGAATGGAAACTGACATAGAGATAAGTGAAGCATATAGAATACCAAATAGCCATAACCAAAATAAAGCTACACCCAGACATAAAATAATAAACATCCTAGAAATCCAACAAAAGAAGAGACTATTAAGAGCCTTTAGAAGAGACAGATCATCTATAAAGGAAAGCCTATCAGAATCAGAGCAGACTTCTCAACACAAACAATGAAGTCAAGAAGAGCATAGAGTGAAGTATTTCAGATCCAAAAGGAAAATGACTTCCAACCCAGGTTGATGTACCATGCAAAACTGTCCTTCAACTGGATGGAGAAATAAGATACTTCCAGAACAAAGAACAGCTGAAGAACTTCATGACCACCAAACCAATCCGGCAAAGAATGCTGAAAGACATTCTAGATACACATAGGAAAAAACCACTAAGCAAGGCAGACAATTAAACAGAGTGGAAAGGTAAAGAAGCAACAGCAGAAAGATAACATGTCAAAAATAAACCAATATTTTACAGTTATAACTATTAATGTAAATGGCCTCAATTCACCAATTAAAAGAAACAGGCTGGCAGAATGGATCAAGAAACAACATCCAAACATATGCTGTATACAAGAAAACCTATCTAACCCAAAAGGAAACTCATAGACTGAAAGGTAAAGGATGGAAAACAATACTGCATGTAACAGGAACAAAAAAATAAATAAAAAACGGGTAGCTATTCTGTTTGCAGACAAGGTGAATTTCAAACCAAGAATGATCCAAAGAGATAAAGAAGGTCACTACATACTAGTTAGGGGAAAACTTCAAGAGGAAGAGATAACAATCTTAAATATATATGCACCAAATTCCAGAGCACCCAGCTATACAAAATGAACATTAACAGAAATGAAAAATCACATAAGCAATAACACGATTATAACAGGAGACCATAACACACCATTGACACAAGGGAACAGATCAACTAGACAGAAAATCAGCAAAGACATAACAGAACTGAATCACATCTGTATACAAATGGACTTGGTGGATGTATACAGAGTGTTCCACCCAAAATCATCAGAATATATATTCTTCTAAGCAGTACATGGGACATTCTCTAAAATGGACCATATACTAGCCCACAGAACATGCTTAAGTCAATGAAAAACAATTGAAATTATCCCATGAATATTATCAGATTGTACCATCATAAAACTAGAAATTAATGATAAAACAATTGAAATTATCCCATGAATATTATCAGATTGTACCATCATAAAACTAGAAATTAATGATAAAAGAAACTGCAAAAACCCCACAAATACTTGGAAATTGAATAATACATTTCTGAGCAATCAGTGAGTCACAGAGGAAATTGAAGAAGAAAGTAAACATTATCTACAAGCAAATGAAAATACAAATATAATTTACCGGAACTTGTGGGATGCAATGAAAGCAGTCTTCAGAGGAAAAATTATTGCAGTGAATTCCAACATCAGGAAAACAGAACGAACACAAATAAACAACCTGATGCTACACCTCAAACATCTAGAAAAAGAAGAGCAAGTCAAGGCCAAAGCAAAAAGAAGGGAGGAAATTAGAAAGATTAGAGCAGAAATCAATACAATAGAGACTAAGAAAACAATGCAAAGAATCCATGAGTAGAAAAGTTGGTTCTTTGCGAGAATAAATAAAATTGATAAGCCCCTAGCCAACCTTATTTAAAAAAGGAAAGAAAAAACTCAAATTCATGCAATAAGAAATGAAAAGGGTAAAATCACTACAGACCCTGTGGAAATACAGATCATCAATACTTATTTCAAAAACCTCTGCTCTCATAACTCAATAACATAGAAGAAATGGACAGATTCCTAGAAACATATAAATTACCAAAGCTGGATCAGGAAGATGTAAAACTGCTGAATAACCCAATTTCTTTTTTTTTTTTTGGTCCCGGGGATCGAACTCATGACCTCGCGCTTGCCAGGCAGGCGCTTAAGCCACTGAGCTAAATCCCTGGCCCAAATAACCCAATTTCTATTAATGAAATTGAAAATGTAATTAAGTCCTTACCAACAAAGAAGAGCCCAGGCCCAGATGGATTCACTGCAGAATTGTACAAGAAATTCAAAGAAAACTTAATGCTGACACACCTCAAACTCTTCAATGAAATTGAATGTGAAGTATTTCTCCCTAACTCATTCCTGGAAGCAAATATTACTCTATTACCAAACTCTGAGAAAGATCCAACCGAAAAAGAGAACTACAGGCCAATCTCCCTCATGAACATAGATGCAAAAATTCTCAATAAAATATTAGGAAACAGGATGCAGCAAATCATCAAGAAGATTATACACCACGACCAAGTGGGATTCATCCCAGGAATGCAGGGATGGTTCAACATACGTAAATCAATAAATGTAATCCACCATATCAATAGAGCCAAAAGTAAGAACCACATGATCATTTCTATAGATGCAGAAAAAGCTTTTGATAAGGTCCAACACTCATTCATGGTAAGAACCTTACAGAGAATGGGAATAGATGGTCTTTACCTCAATAAGATAAAGGCCATTTATGACAAACCAATGGCCAGCATCATATTAAATGGACAAAAACTGACAGCTTTTACCCTAAAATCAGACACAAGACAAGGATGTCCATTATCACCACTCCAATTCAATATAGTGCTGAAAATACTAACCAGAGCAATTAGACAAGAGAGAGAAATAAAAGGAGTAAGGATAGGAAAAGAGGAAGTTACATTATCATTATTTGCAGATGACACAATACATAGAAAACCCTCAAAACTCCATTGAAAGACTCCTAGGTATTATAAATAAAGTAATGTAGTTGGATACAAAGGCAGCTCTCAAAAATCAACAGCTTTCATATACACTAACATCAAAATCAGTGAGAGATAAATAAGAAAAGCCACACCCTTCACAATAGCATCCAAAAAAATATAAATACTTAAGAATCAATATAACAAAAGAAGCAAAAGATCTATTCAGGGAAAATTATAATATCCTCAAAAAAGAAATCAAAGAGGACTTCAGAAAATGGAAAGACATCCCTTGTTCATGGATAGGAAAAAAAATTGTGAAAATGGCCATTCTTCCAAAATTGTTATACAGATTTAATGCAATCTGAATCAAAATGCCACTACCATACCACACAGATCTAGAAAAATCACTCCTAAAATTCATCTGGAACCAGAAGAGACCTAGAATAGCAAAGGCACTTCTAAGCAACAAAGGCAAGGCAGAAGGCATCACAATCTTTGACTTGAAGTTATACTACAAAGCTACTGTAATAAAATCAGCATGGTACAGGAGTAAAAACAGACCTGAAGATCAACGGAATAGGTTAGAAGATACAACTACAACTACAAACACACTCAGTCTCCTTATCTTTAATAAAGGGGCCAAACATATTCACTGGAAGAAAGATAGTCTCTTTAATAAATGGTGCTGGAAAAACTGGCTCTCCATATGCAGAAGACTAAACTAGACCCATGCCTATCACCATGTACTAAAGTCTAAATGTATCAAAGATCTAAATATTAAAACAGAAACACTAAATCTGCTAGAAGACAAAGTAGGTAGAAATCTTGAAAATATAAGGGTAGGTAAAAAATTCATGAATAAGAATCAAATAGCATGGGAAATATTTCCCAGAATCAGTAACTGGGATCACATCTTATTAAAGAGTTTTTGAAAGTTGAAAGAAATCTCCAGCATGGTGAAAAGAAAACCACAAATTGGGAAAAAATTTTAGTGAACTGTCCCTCAGACAAAGGATTTCTGTCTAAAACATATAAAGAATTAAAAAAAATCAGACCCCCAAAATTCAAAGACCCAATTGAAAAATGGGCATCTGAGATGAATACACAGTTCTCAGAAGAAGAAATGTAAAAGGCAAATAAATACATGAAAAAATGTCCAGCATCATTAGTCATTAGAGAAAGCAAATTAAAACCACACTGAGATACCATCTCACTCCAGAAAGAATGGCCTGGATAAAGAAAACTACCAACAACAAATGCTGGAGAGGCTGGGGGGGGGTAGGTGGGGGAGGGGGAAGGAACTCTTCTGCACCGTCAGTGGGAGTGCAGACTGGTGTAACCACTGTGGAGGTCAGTCTGGAGGTTCCTTAAAAAACTGGGATTGGAAGTCCCACTTGACCCAGCTATTCCACTTCTGGGCATATTCCCAGAAAAACTGAAAACATCGTATCATGGTGATATATGTGCACCAGTGTTTATAACAGCACAATTTGTAAAAGACAGATTTTGGAAACAACCTAATTGCCCATCAGCTGAGAAATGGATAAAAAAAGATGTGATATTTTTATGCAATGGAGTACTCCTCAGCTATAAAGAATGATCACATTGAGATATTTATAAATAAATGGATGCAACTTGAGACCATACTCATAAGTGAAATAAATCACACTCACGTGTGTAAATACTATATTGTCTCCCTAGTGTAAGAAATGGTTAGAGTATATAAGATACAAAAGCCTCAATAAATACAGTGGAAGGATAAGAATATGCTCAAAGGGAAAAATAATATCTCAGGGAAAAGGAGGAAAAAGAAAAAGGAGGGGGAAAGAAAAAAAATCTAAAATTATATAAACACACAGGATAGCTAAGATGGTTGCACAACAAACTCTGTAAGTTCTTGGAACAAAACAGCTAGCATTCACAGGATTGGAACAATTGTGCATGCTAGTGTATGGTGATCTGAGGAGCTCTTGAAGATCATTATGTAAAATAACAGTCCTAGTTATGCTACCACCTTGTTTTGAAGGCCTATATTGTCAGTGATTTTTGGGTTCTTTGCTACTGTTATTTATTTGTCTTTTTTGTTTCGTGTTTTTCTAGTAATTTGTTTTTTTTGCTTAGTTTTGCTTTTCCTTCTAATACAGAAAGTATAGGTATGCATGTACAGGCTTATATATGTGTAGAACTTCTCAACAGTTTACAAGAATCGATTATAATATGCGTAATGAAGAAAAAGAAACATTATGGTATCCATTGCTGATTCCATATCATTATGCTGTAAAATCCAGTAATGACATTATTCTTTGTTTAGAGTGACTGTAGTCTGTTCTGTATTGTTTAATTTCAACATACATGAATGTATGGACAGCTATTTTGCAGAGAACAAGAGACATCATAGCAGCCATTGTTGATTTCCCTATCATCTGGTTTTGAAGGCCTATAATGTCTTCATCACTCTGTTCTGATCAGTTTAATACTATTTTGTTTTGTATGAATTCATTGTGTGTGAATATGTGGACAACTATTTAGAAGAAAACAAGAGACATTATGGTAGCCAGTGATGATCTCCTGTTGTCTTGCTTTGAAATCTGTGTCATTTACATTGTTTTCTTCTGATAAGCTTTACTCTGTTTTTTATGTTTAGTTTTACCCTCTTTAATATAAAATTTAAAAAAATAAAATTGTTAAAATGTTGAATATTATTAAGATGAGTATTATTTTATGAAAACAAAAAAATTATGTTTCTGATTTCTCAGAGATCCTTTTTATAATGTCACACAAATAAATATATTTTTCCTTATATTAAACATTCAGATCATCTCCATTCTCTATAAATAATGTAATGAATATTTTTATACTTAAATTATGTGAACATCTCTGATTATCTTTTCAAAATAAAATTTTGAGTCTGTTTTTAACTCTACTGAATATAATTTTTTCAAAAAGCAGTTTGGTCATTTATCTTACTAGAATTTACAAGATGTGAAAAAATGTAACTAATTGCACATTCATATATAGGTATATTACCTTATTAAAGTAAACCTCATTAAAACAAGAATTATCTTCAGCCAAGTATTATGTCTTCCTGAAAAAATTCTATTAAATCTAGAATACATTCTTTTGAATAAAAAATATCAGACATAAAAGAACCTATAGAGCAATTTCTATTTAAAAGAAGCTCTTGGAAAACATTAGGTCAAGTAAAGCAAGCATTTTTCACACAATTTTCATTTTGGGTTAGTCAAGTGCAAATTCAACCAATTGCTAAGATTTCCGAAACATTGTTTTCCTTTTTTTCATCTTTATAGTTCCCCTCTGCCACAGTCAATAGGTTAGTGCTTTTCACCTTTTTCCTGGATTTTTACAACTGCCCACAGATTGTATTCCTGCCCATAGTCTTTTCTCTTCACACATTTACAAACATGATACACTCTCCTTGTCATGGTTAATTTGGAGAAGTCAGCCTAGTTGATGGTCCGAGGCACTCTGGACCACAGATGAAAAATCATACGCATGTGCGTGCAAGCACCCTGGACCACAGATGAAAAGACACATTAGTGTGCATAAAAATGTGCTGTGTGTGTTTATTGAGTGACCAGGCACATACAGTATGTGAGAACACTGTCCCATATGCAAGAAGATGGCCGATCATCATTCCAGGTAGTACAGGTGGCAGAAATCTCTAGCTTAATAGACAGCGTGAGTCTGTCCAGTCAAGCAAATCAAGAGACTTAAGTTATTCTCATGTTTACAGAAGAAAGGACTAGGCACACTTGTGGCAAACCTATGGTGAACCACACATGCTGCAGCTGACCATTTGTTATCACTGAAACCTCTTCAAGTTTCACTGTCACTGGACTGGGAAGGCTCTAGGAGACTACTGAACTTTTCTCTGAGTTGTATTGCCATTAAGAGAAGGAACACATAGAGGTCTGAGCTTTTCTGGCAGTTCCACCATCTTTATATATAAACTAGTAGTTCCTGTACAGTCCTGGTAATTGCAGAAAATGGTAAGTCAACCCTAGAAGGGTCAACTCTACCTAGATGGGTCCAAGGCTAATTCTAAAGATACCTGTAATTTTCACATTAAGCACAACCTCATTGGCTGTTTAAAATGAGTTGGCCTTTGAGGAAAAGGACCAAGATACAAAACTATGTCAGATTTGTCAAAAAATAAATAAATAAACAAATATTCCTGTAACAAGAGACTCAGAAAATATCCCTTCTCTCCTGTGGACAGCAGGAAATAGTCTGGCTGCCTGAAAGCCAGCTTTGGTGTAATAATAGGCAGAGATGGCTGTAAAATATTAATAATGACCAATAGAACATATTCTAGGTGTAAGTACACTCAAAACAGAGGCCATATGATGGGAAACGGCCTAGATTTTAGAAAAGCTTCAGCTTTGAGAAACTGACCAAGATCTATAGAATTTGGAAAATACAGGTGTACCTGTGCACAGAATCTGTCATGTAACTCCAAAGGGACCATCTAGTTTTGCATCCATTCCCAGAGTCCTTTATAGTTAATATGCCTTAGGCTAAAACACCTTTGTTTAGTCCAGAGAGTAGTCTGAGAACTAAAACCAGGTCAGAATTAAATGGCCTGTAACGGATAATGTCATATTTTGGAGACAGCAGAAAATCTCTGAAGAAACAGTTCATAGAAAAGGAGCCACGTGTGAAACCATTTAAGTCTGTATATGGTGAAAACATGGTGAAAGTATGGTAAGTCACAGAATAATTTGTTAAGATAAAAAGTAAATGAGGTGTAGCAGGCTTAAGAGAGGAAATAGTGGAGATTTGAGTAATGTGGAATGTCAAGTACTTGTGGGATATCCATAGGGAAAATCCCAATAAACAGTAGAACATCCACACCCCCATCCCACCCCAGGAGATGGGAGAGACCTGTTTAGACACAGATTTTGGAGTCATTGTCTTAATGGGGACTCTTAAAACCACAGATGTACCTTGAATTTCCAAAAAAAAGAATCTGTAGAGTGCTAAAAGATGGTTAAGGTAGAACTTCTGTAACTGACAAAGTTTGCAGGGATTATGGTATAAGAGTTATCCAGGAGGGAAGTTTACCAACATCCTCTAGGTTAGCTGTGGGCATTACTTCACAGTAAGGTAACATTCTAGAGGGGTTGGGAATCTGTGTACCCCTTCATAAAATCCTTATGAATATACCATGTAGTATGGGTGTACTATTCTTTGTTTTCTTTATAAATTGCATAAATGGAAGTAATAAGGAGTGACATGCATTTTCTCTTAACTTATGCTATGGAAAAATAGATGCTACAGTCCTTTTTAGAGGTAGATTAGTAGTTTCACCCATAGAAAACCCTTCATGAGAGACAGATTCAAAGAGTAAAAGCAATATAGGATCTGTGTAAAACTAAATTGTAAAAGTGGTTTTTGTAATGTTAGGGGTTTAAAAATTATAGCTTCTAAAGTTGCATATGTTGCTTACTTATATTAAATATCTTGAAATATATACAAGAGATTGAGAGCATAATAGTATTCTTTTTCTAAATCTTACAGGCCAGTCTAAATTTTTGTGAACCAGGAATAAATAAGAGTAATGTTCATTTTGTTTTCATACTCTTCACAGTCATGTTGTTTATGCAGCATAGCAATGACAAATCATCATTATCATCTCATCAAAATCCACCATTAATGTGTCCCAGTGATTCACTACAGTTTACATGATACCCTGGGCACTTTCCTCTTACAATTAAATGCTATTGTTTATGAATAGACAACCCCAAACTTAAAATCTGCTTTACAGAAATGACATTTTTCTTCCTATTAGATGAGGAGAGATTTCACAGAGAAATAGAAAATGAGTTTTTATAAGGCTCTATACATAAAAACATATAACTTGAGCTGGTCATGAGTTTTTATAAGGCTCTATACACAAAAACATATAACTTGAGCTGGGCATGTGGTGCATGTTTGTAACCCAGCACATGGGAGGTTGGGCAGGAAGATCTCCATGAGTTTGAGATCAGACTGGGGTACATGACAAGACTGTTTTTCAAAAAAACAAAACTAACTTAAACTAAAACTAAAAAATAGCAAACAAAAAATCAAAAATGAAACAAAACAAAAAATCAGATAGCTTGAAAGGAATCATTTGGAATTTAATTTAAGAGAAGTATGTTTTTCTTTAAATATTAAAACAAAAGTTCAACATAACCTGTCCAATAAAAACACAAAACAAAACTCAATGAATGACGGAAAAACATATATATATATATATATATATATATATATATATATATATACACATGAGTTCAATCAGGACCTTCTAAACTAAGTAATATGTAGAGACACACATTGAACAATAATAGCAAACACTAATGAAATTTTTTATTAATATTAGGGACATATGTCCTTAAAAGAAATCAAATATGCATAAAATAAACCAAGATAATTGGTGTGATTTTGAAGCATACTTATTAATTTTTAATTCTACTAACACAAAGCAATGATACATTTTTTACATTTAATTTTCATGCTGCTTAATAAATAATTGCTTGCCTACTTCCCTCTCCCCATTATTTGCAGCATTCAGGAAAGTTTTTCTAAAAGAAAGTCTAGAAGATTCTAGATGCTTGTGGTAAAATTAGTTTGTTTATTCCTATGGAATATAAACTGTATTCACTTTGCCCCAGGCTACTAATGTATACCTCCATATAACATGGGAATGGAGGAGCAAATCAAATATTTAGAGGTCATCAAATTATTGCATGTTTCTCAAACTTTAATACACAAATTAAAAATATTTCTAACAGGTGAGAAGGATGGAGGTCTCTTTCACTTCTAGTAGCCAGTTAATGATGATAAAATGACCTTCTTGTTCTTCCTTGTTCAGCTTTGGAAATCTTCCTAAAAATCTGTGATTGGGAGTGGGGATGTATCTCAGTGGTAGCATAACTTAAAAAAACAGAATGTATGAGTACCCCAGTCAGGGTCATCTGAAGGTGCAGCACTGTTTCCTTATCCTCTCATGGATATTGCTAATATATCACTTTACCTCCAATTTGGTACTTATCAAATGCACTGTATGTCAGGTACTCCTTGCAGAATACTGCATTGATTTTCAAAACAACTTCAAAGTGTTAGTATTAGTGCTCCTGTTTATCTGGTTTTTTTGTTTTTTGTTTTTGTTTTGTGAAAAAAACTATAGCTTTCTGAATGTCTACCCTATAATCTGAATTTAGTGCCTTGGATTTAACCATTGAGGAATATTCCTTTCCCATGTGTGAATAATTGAGGGCCGGCTCACAATACTACTTGCTTACTTCTTTTTAAGTTATTCTTGACAAGTCACTTGGCAAAATTATTATACTGACCTAAAATCAAAATTTCCTTACTCTTGGCTGTAATGCTCTGGCATCTACTTTTCTTTTGTCTACATTATCCTTGTAACTTTTTGTTTCACTAACAGAATTTGAGCTAGATAAGATGCCTCTTTATAATAAATAGAAAATAAAGAGATCCTATCACTGAAGATGTTCAAGCAAAAGCTAGGTACCCTACCAAAATGATTGACTTAAATCTCAAGATCATTTCAGTAGACTTTTAAAGTTCCTTTCAACCCTGAGATTCCATTTGTCTTTCAACACCAATAAAAAAGATAAAACACATGCATTTTAGTTATTAAGATCATGAAAATTTCATGTTTCATATTATTAGATAAGACCTAATGTATAAATGTATTCCTTTTCTTATTGGAACATGTTTACTATACATAATGAATACATTCTTTATGGGAATTGTTATGTGTACACATCACATTTTAGTCCTTTTTATTTACCCTTCCCAACTCCTGCCTCCCTTCTCCTTTCATCCCTAGATCCTCTTTCAGTCTGCAAAGGGTCCTCATTCCTGTTACATGTCAACTTTTATTTTACTCTTTAAATTATTTATAGTTTGGATTTCACATGTAAGTGAAATCATGGCTATTTAACCTTCCATGTCTGATATATTTCATTTAGCATAATAGTTTTAATGTACTTAATATCTACCTACCTTGAGGAAATCCTCTTTAGGTTTAAATAATTCTTGGTAACTTCTGGTGATTGATTCCCAGAATCCCCTCAGATGCCAAAATCTGAAGATGCTTATCTCTTACATAAAATGGTGTAGTATCTCCTATAACCTATGCATACACTCCTATATTTAAACCATTTCTGATTACCTGTAATATGTAATACATTTTAAGTGCTGTATAAAGAGTTGTTATGTTATATTTTTAGAAAATAATTACAGGAAAAGAATTTGTACTTGTTTGATACTGGGTGATTAAAAAAACATTTTCAATTTCTGTTTCATTGAATCAGTAGATGTGGAACTTTCAGATACAGAGACTCAACAGTCTTACAAAGATTTTTCTGAGATAGTACACATTCATATGACTAAAAGCCTTTGTGATTTAATGTTATAGTGGAAATAGGTAAACAGATTTCATACTTTATTAACGGTTGACATTTCAGAAAAATTTTTATTTTGAGATACTTAAAGATTCACAGGCTATTACTAAAACACACAGTGAGTTCTTATGTGATTTTAAATTTAGAAATAACATATGGTCACTGAAAACTCAAGTCAAAGACATACCCAATAAAAATGAAATGCTTTGAGAAATCTCCATGTTGATTTTCATGTGGTTATATTAATTTACATTCTCACCAATAAGGGTTCATTTTTTCCCCACAACCTCACCAGCATTATTTTGTTTTTTCAGTCTTTGATGATAGCCATTCATAAGATAAACTCAACATTGTTTTATTTTTTATTTATCTAAAGGCCAAAGATGCTGAATATTTTTCCTATGTTTATCGGCCTTTTGCACATCTTCTTTTGAGAAGTGTCTACTCATTTCAATTGCCCATTTTTTGGAGTGGGTTTTTTTATTTGAGGAGTCTAATTTTTTGAGTTCCACAATGGAGTACTACTCAACATGAAATAGCATAAATTTGAGTCATTTGTAGGAAAATGGATGTATCTTAATATCAAAATGGTAAGTTAAAGAAATTAGACACAGGAGGATAAATATCACAGTTACTCCTATGAAAAACACAAAATAAAAATAATGTAAAGAAGAAAACAAAAGAAAGATGATGGAAAATATTGAAATAAACTTTGTAGAAATAGGAAGAGGATCTGGAGAAGGGGTGAGAGAGGAGGGTAGGATCAATATGTGATATACATAAGTATAATTCACCAGAATGATTATAATTATTATATATTGAAAATTTGCACTAAAAGTAAAAACAAAACAACAAAAGAAAATTAAATATCTTTACAGGCACACTACGATTTACCCAATACCATTGTTCAAAGTTTGGTATGTATCTGTCCAGTACTTTGTTTTTTATGCATATATGATTGATCAAATAAAAAGAAGTCAGAGTGCCAATCCTTTCCTTTTGTAGTCTTATCCAAATGTTCTGCAATTATTAGTAATAAGAAATCAAGTATAATAGTAGTTACTGTTTACTATTTATGATATCATGCTGGTTGCTATGAACACACAATTTTGTGTATTTATCACACCTTTATATATTTTACTGACATTGGCAAATAAGGAAACTGATACTTAAAGTTGTATGACAAACACTACCAGAATCTGGAATTTAATCCTGTCTATTTAACTTTGAAGGCCATAATCATTTTAGTATACTGTCTTGTAAAGAAAATTCCATAGAGTAAGATAAACAAGAACAATGGGAAAATATCTGACTGTTTAATTTCCAAAGAACTTAATCCAATAAGTTGCCTCCAAACTTCCACAAACACCAAAAAATATACTGGCAATATAAGTCCAACAAGGTTCTTGGATTTAGAATTATAAAAGATAATCAAAGCCAGGCATCATAAAGCATATGTGCAGTCTCACTACTCTGAGGCAGGACAATTTAAGGACTTAGAGAGGCCCTATTTTAAAAATAAAAAAACAGCCAAAAATGTAGCTAAATGCAAAGCCTTTTTACTTTTCAACAGTTGTCCTGGTTCTTAGGAAGCACTATCAACAGAGCACATAGTATTTATCAGCATAAATTTCTAACATTTGTCTCAAATATTATATAGATTATCATTTCTTAACCAGTATATTTAGTCTCAGGGTTGAGAAGAGGATGGCTCTGTAAGGATCTCAGAAAATCACATCTCTACACCAGGCTATGGCATGGACAGAATAAAGCTAATTATACAATTTTTGAGTTTCATTACATGAATGTGTACATCAGTGTGGGAAAGGACTGGATTCCAATAACCTCTCCATACGAGGACACCCCAGGTTCTTGACTTTGTCATCACAGAGGCTGATATTCTCAGCATCATCTGACCTCCTGTTTGCTGAGGCTGAACAGAGAACCAGAGCTGGAAGAGCAAAGAATACTCACTGGCAAGTCAGGTTGTAATCAATAGAATAGAAAGATACAAAAATCCAACACTTCAGTTAGATTCATTGAATTAAAAAAAGATTAAGAAAGGGCATCTTGGATAAACTCTGGAGGGCATTTATGTTCA